>MU012860.1:36922-50033 GCA_011074415.1 Stictonetta naevosa | reverse complement strand
TTTCACAAGAGATTAGCTTCCAAGAGGAAATTTAAAGACTCATGCACTCCCTCTACCCGTGAACATGAGTATATAAATGTACATACATACACACAAAATATATAGACACACTAAGTAAACTTCATTTTCTGTAAAATCAGCTTAGGTGACTTGCTTGGAATAAAAGTTTGATTTTAGATTCTTTTAACTGGTTTAGATTAAGACTGTTCAAGCCTTCTCCTAGCCATTGATTTAAGAAACAAATAGACCTGTGTTTAGTCCTCTTAGGTAAGTATTGTAGATAGATTCTTTTAGTATTAGATATCAATTTGTAACTAATGTCATAATCACAGTTTGTATAGTTCTTAATCTATTTAACTTTATTGTTATTGTATAATGGTTACACAATCACAGTTGTTGTTTAATGTATTAAATGAAATTTCATGGATTTCTTGAGTGTATGTAGTTAACTTTTCTGTTTTAACTTTCTGGTTAAACAATTTAACTTTTATTCTGAAGGAAGGAAATCCACCCTGATAATTGTTTTCCACAAATTCATGGTGTCTGGCATTTTAACACCTGCAATTTCCCTGATATTCCAAATGTGGTTTGTTTTGTTTTGTTTTGTTTTGTTTTCAAATGTTGCATCAACAGGCCAATATGAGTTTAGCCAGCTCTTTAAGAATATCTAAGACAAGTTCTCTGACTTTTTTTTTTTTTTTGTTTTAATGTATGTATATACACATACATATGTCATAGATAGTATTAAATTCCCATCTCATTAATAAATGAATTTAATGTCTTTTATCATCATTATGTAATAAAATAGTGGTTATCTTTAACAAAAGGATAGACAGGTCTTAAATATTTCAGAAATAACTAATAATTTTACTTTCTATATTTTGCAAAGTTTATATTTTGCAAAGGTTATAGATGCTGCTATGGCCCAAATACAGTTTAAGTTCTTCAGTTACCTTACCAGCATGCACTATAATTTTTCCCAGTGATGTTTTAAACTACCCAATCCATTTTCTGAACTTCAAAAATCAATACATCTTGGAAGCTATGTCTGTTTTCCTTTTCATTCTTTTGTTGCCATTTGTTATCACATATTTGTATTTATTGCTCTTCTCACTGGAGAACTTAGAAATTGATGTATTTTTTAGCAAAGTTATTGTTAACTGTGATTGTTCAATTTTGATTTTTTTTTTACCAATAAAAATTCTCAACACTCTTTGTTTATAACTATTAGACATATATATGTTTTTTTGCTTGTTTGTTTGTTTTTCATTAAATTACATTCCTCATCTATTATATTCTTAATTTCTCTCTGATATGCACAAGAGCTCTATATGAAAACAAAATCTTACTGGCTACTAGGCATCACTCTGCCGCTATGTAAAGTGTTCAGAAAACAACAAATTTAAAGTTCATTTTTATCTGAAATAGGAAAGTAGTGATGTATTTTCAACGGTCCCTTTAAAAATTCTAGTCTAAGATTTTGGAGGGCATTACTTTAGTGATACCAGAAACCCACAGCTTTTATCTCTTACACTGAATAAGGTTTAACTTAATTTTACCTGTGTTTTCCACAGAACATCTTCTCATTTTCCAGTTCCACTATGTGGCCTGAAACAGATTTTTACTCAAAACCTTTTTTTAGGTTCAGACACTGATGTATGTGAAGTTATTACCCTGGGTCACTAAATCAGTAAGTAGGAACCAAGCAATGAATATTTTAAGCATCTACCAGCTATGTCCCTTCTCAGGCTCCTACAGCCTGAGTCCAATTTCCCACTGAGGGAAACCTCACCAAGATTTCAAAAAAGCTAATCTTCTAAATATTGTCCCTTCAATATTCTTTCTATTCCAGAGCTTTGACAGCTTTGCACTTACTTTCATTGGCTAGTATTTTGCTGTTCTCCTGAACTTCATTTTGCTAGTAGTCTTTCACATTCTTGCTTTAACTTCCTTCTTATATCTTCACAGAGATAGAGGAATTTGCCTATGTGGAGACAAGTTGTGGTTGGAGCTCATCCCATTTGCACTGTAACTGTTGTCAAGTTCCAAATTTTCACTATCACTTGATATGGATTTGATGATTAGAGAAAAACAAGGAAGCTGATGAGGGGTCTGGAGAATAAGTCTTACGAGGAGCAGCTGAGGGAGCTGTGATCTTTCAGTCTGGAAAAGAGGATGCTCAGGGGTGACCTTAGCGCACTCTACAGGTACCTTAAAGGAGGCTGTAGTGAGGTGGGGATTGGTCTAATCTCCCATGTGCCTGGTGACTGGACAGGGGGGGGATGGGCTAAAGATGTGCCAGTGGAGATTTAGGTTGGATATTAGGAAGAACTTCTTTACCAAAAGGGTTGTTAAGCATTGGAATGGGCTGCCCAGGGAAGTGGTTGAGTCACCATCCCTGGAGGTCTTTAAAAGACGTGTAGATGTAGAGCTTAGGGATATGGTTTAGTGGAGGACTTGTTAGTGTTAGGTCAGAGGTTGGACTCGGTGATCTTGGAGGTTTCTTCCAACTTAGATGATTCAGTGATTCTGTGATCATTTGTTACTCAGTCCTTATATACAGGATTAAGTGATCCCTAGAATAGCTAGCTGGATTTTCCTAATCTCTTCCAAAGTCCTTTAAGACTACTGTACTGTATGGCTACTAACAAATAACATTATTGATCATGGTATTTATCATCATCATTGGATTTACCAATTTCCATTAAAATAAAAGTATACATTTATACAATATACAAATATACATTTATACAATAAAAGTATACATTATTCAGATACCTATTGTATTTTAGCTGCACAAAAAGTGTATAGCTACCTTACTACCATCTTTACCTTCTTGAGATCTTTAATTTCTTTTTAACACATAACTGCCATTAGAATTCCTTGGAAGATGATTATACATGAGAAGCCTCTTGATAGCTTATTGTTTTGTAATCTCAGGGTGTCCCAGCATGGTCCTTTGGTTCCAGCTCCACTGCTCTGGAGAGGACAGCCAGATGCTTCATACAAATTCAGGATTTCCAGCCAGACGGAAATTTATCTGCATCTCTCAGATATTTGGTTCCTGATAGGTATTGCTGTCTGCTGTTTCTTTACCTGCCTTGGTGCGACTCAAAAGCACCTCTGGGAATGATTTTCTGAAATGGCTTTCCAGTTAGGCTTATTTTACTTAAAACCTTCAAGGCACTGAAACTTGTGTTTCCAGCACACATAATTTCTCCTTAGCATGGCCACTTGTGCCTTATAAATCTCTGGTTTGCCACAAGGAAGAAAACATTATATATGTGCAGTAGATCAGAGAGATTTTTTTTTCCTTTATTGTTTGTATTGGATACCATCTGCAAAGTCCAATATGAAACAGGATAAAACACAGAATCTCAGAATTGTAGGGGTTGGAAGGGACCTCGAAAGATCATCGGGTCCAACCTCCCTCAGGTTCCTCAGAGCAGGCTCCCCAGGTAGGCGTCCAGATGGGCCTTGAATATCTCCAGAGAAGGAGACTTCACAACTTCCCTGGGCAGCCTGTTCCAGTGCTCCATCACCCTCACCGTGAAGAAGTTCTTTCGCATATCGGTGCGGAACTTCCTGTGATCTATCTTGCAGCCATTGCCTCTTGTTCTATCCCCACAACCCACTGAAAAGAGGTTGGTTACATCCTTCTGTCTCCCACACCTCAGGTATTTATACACATTCATGAGATCCCCTCTCAGTCTTCTTTTCTCCAGGCTGAACAGACCCAGGTCTCTCAGCCCTTCTTCATAGGGAAGATGCTCCAGGCCCCGTATCATCTTTGTGACCCTCTGCTGGACTATTTCCAGGAGATCTCTGTCTTTTGTGTACCGGGGAGCCCAGAACTGAACACATTTTTCCAGGTGAGGCCTGACCAGGGCAGAGTAGAGGAGGAGGATCACCTCCCTTGACGTGCTGGCCACTCTCCTTTTAATGCATGCCAGGATCCCATTGGCCCTCTTGGCCACCAGGGCACACTGCTGGCTCATGGTCAACCTGTCGTCCACTGGGACACCCAGGTCCTTCTCTTCAGAGCTCCTCTCCAGCAGCTCATCTCCCAGCCTGTATTGATACTTCCGGTTTTTCCTTTCCAGGTGCAGGACTCTACACTTGCTCTTATTAAATCTCATTTGGTTTCTTCTGCCCATCTCTCCAGCCGGTCCAGGTCTTGCTGAATGGCAGCACAGCCTTCTGGCGTGTCAGCCACTCCTCCCAGTTTTATATCATCAGCGTACTTGCTGAGGGCAGACACTATTCCCTCATAAGGTCGTCAATGAAGATGTTGAACAAGACCGGACCCAGCACTGACCCCTGGGGAACACCTCCAGTCACAGGTCTCCAGCCAGACTCTGCGCTGCCGATCACCACCCTCTGAGCTCGGCCAGTCAGCCAGTTCTTAACCCACCTTACTGTCCACTCCTCTATCCCACACTTTCTCAGCTTTGCTAGCAGGATGTCATGGGAGACAGTATCGAAAGCCTTGCTAAAGTCAAGGTAGATGATATCCACTGCTCTGCCCCCACCTGTCCAGCTGGTGTTGCCATCATAGAAGGCAACGAGGGTGGTCGAACACGACTTCCCGTTGGTGAATCCATCTGACGACTCCTCAGAACATTCTTCTCTTCCAATTGCTTGGAGATGGCATCCAGAACAAGCTGTTCCAACACCTTTCCAGGGACAGAGGTGAGACTGACTGGCCTGTAGTTTCCCGGATCCTCCTTCTTGCTCTTCTTGAAGACCGGAGTGACATTGGCTATCCTCCAGTCTTCAGGCACCTCTCCTGTTCTCCAGGATATTTCAAAGATGATATAGTGGTTCGGCAATCACCTCTGCCAGCTCCCTTAGCACACGTGGATGCATCCCGTCGGGGCCCATTGATTTGTGTGCATTGATCCCACTCAGACTCATGTACCATTCTCTTGTCAAACAGGGGGGAGCCCTCCATATCCCAGACCCTTTCTTCTCCCTCCAGGGTCAAGGAGTCCCGGGGGGGAGTCCTTGAAGCAAAGAGTGAAGCAAAGAAAGTATTCAGTATCTCTGCCTTCTTGGCGTTTCCCATTACCAGGACAACCCCCTCGTTGGAGGAAGAACCCACATTATCCCTAGTGGAGCAAGGGACCCACATTATCCCTAGTCTTCCTTTTACTGCTTACATAATTAAAACAAACAAACAAACAAACAAAAACAACAAAAAACACCTCCTTGTTATCCTTTATCTCTTTTGCAAGCTTCACCTCTAGGTGGGCTTTAGCCTTCCTCGTTGTGTCCCTGCAGGCCCTGACAAGATTTCTGTACTCCTCCCAAAAGGACAGGCCCTTTTTCCACATTTCATAGACCTTCCTCTTCCTTTTGATCTTATCGATGAGCTCCTTGCTCATCCACACAGGTTTCCTGCCCCCCTTCCCCGATTTCCTACTCTTTGGGATGCACCAGTCCTGAGCTTGGAAGAAGTGTTGCTCAAATGTAGCCCAGCTCTCACAAACACCCTTGCCTTCAAGCAACCTAGCCCATGAGATAGTCCCAAACAGGTGCCAGAATAGGTCGATGTTGGTTCTCTGAAAGTCCAGGGTAGCAATCCTACTTTTAGCTTTACTTCTTCTGCCAAGTTTCATCTTGAACTCCACCATCTCATGGTAGGTGCATCCCAAGCTGCCTCCAACCTTCACATCCCTAACAAGCCCATCTCTGTTGGTAAGGACAACGTCCAGGATCACCCCCAGTGTCGTCGGCTCCTCCACCACCTGCGTCAGAAAATTATCTTCAGTACATTGTAGGAACCGTTTGGACTGCGCATTCCTGACCGAGTTGCTTATTCAACAGATGTCTGGATAATTGAAGGAGGACCAGAGCCCATGATCGTGAAGCTACTAGCAGCTGCTTGTTGCTCATGAACCTCCTCCTCCTGATCTGGTGACCTGCAGTACACCCCCACAACAGTGTCCCCCATACCAGCCCACCCCTTAATTCTCACCCACAAGCTCTCCACTTGTCCTTCACCCACCCCCAGGTGGAGCTGGGTGCACTCTAATTGCTCCCTCACATAAAGGGCAGCCCCACCCCCTCGCTTCCCCAGCCTGTCTTTCTGAAAAGGGACATAGCCCTCCATGACAGCATTCCAGTCATGCGAGCTGTCCCACCACGTCTCTGTGATCACAACGAGATCGTGGCCCTGTGACCGAACACAGATCTCGAGCTCATCCTGTTTATTTCCCATGCTCCGCACATTGGTATACAGGCACTTTAGGGAAGCAGCAGGTGCAGTTACCCCTGAGGGGATGTAAGAAGAAGATTCTGGATGGGTTATCGGGATTGTTACCTTGTCTGAGGAGCCCTCAGACGATCGTTTGGGACAACTCAAAGGTTTTTCCGTACTATCATCAAGAGTGACAACAGTGACAACTTTCCCCAGCCCTTCTCTGTCACTTTTAGCTCCCCTCTCTTCCCCTGTCAAACCTGGTTTAAAGCCCTGGTAATCAGCCCAGAGAGCTTGCTCCCCAATGTTATTTTACTCTCTTAAATAATTTTTCCAGAGAGCTTTTAGGTCAATTAAATAAATTTATTGAATTAAGTAAGCACAGCAAGCAAAACAGCACTGGGCGGCCGGGGAGTCTCTGCTCTACCAACGGCGTGCACTTTACCCCCACCAGAGTCCCCTTTTATAGCTTGGTTCTGGGTATGTTCTGCGGCTGCACGTACTGTTGCTAGGGGGTCGTCTCGGTCCCTCTGGTGGTCGTGAAGATGAAGGCCGTAGTCTTCCTCTGCATTGTGACTCAACTTCGTTTTCCTTATTTGGTTAACAACTTATCAGGGAGTGGTTACACGAGGGAAAGAAGTGGGGAGGAGGGGGCTCCTCCTCCTTGCCGGACTCTTTTGTTACATTAAGTACAGTGCCTAGCCAGGTGCTTCACAGTTTCTTATCTCAGCAAGAGACCTTCATTAACCCCACTCCTCAAACAGAACTCCTTGCTCTTATAATACAAAAGACAATGAACAAACATTTATTGTATATTACACCCAACACACTTGTGCCCCAGTTGTGCTGAGTTGGAGTTGGTCAACAGCTCACATACCCGGCTTTTCAAAGGACTGCCCAAGATCAAAATACACAAAGCCTTGGTCCAGACACCACACCCTCAACAGTCTCTTAAAGTTCCTGTTTGTGATTCCTATTCGTCTGCATCATATGATGGCTTGTAAGGGGATTTATTTGAAAGTAAACTTTGGTGCTCATTTTTATTATCTTATGTAACTGCAAACACCATTTGAGTACTTTCATTTATATATTAACAACTTGAGAATTAATCATGCCAAAACTTCCCTCAAGTGGGTGACTGAAGGATGGGTCACTCAGTTTCCTTTCACCTATTTCAGTCGGGCTCTGGGCACAGGTGATGTTCCCAGCCATGACAAAATATATCAGACAGGTACATGCCAGTTGGAAAGTCTCCTCTCAAGCTGAAGCTATTAGGGTTTGTCAGACGTAAAAGACCAGCAACAGAAGGGTGTGAATGGAAAAAGTACATATGTAAAGGTAAACATGGAGTGGGACAGTGTCATAAGGGAGAAGGGAGAAATGTCTCTTTCTGCTGCCAGTATAATACAACTATTTCATAAGCAAGAGAAAACTTGCATGCTGATAGTCACTTTTAAAGAGTTGCCATTTGGAAGCAACAAGCAGCGTATGTTTCTTGATATGAGCCTGTGGAGAAACATACTGAAAGCTGATTAGCTTTAATGTACACACAGACAACAGGGGAGTTGAGATGTAGTGCGAGAGCCATACGTGTGGGGAGAAGGAACTCAGCTGAATATCATTACAAACCTGACGGAGTACTCTGGCTTTGCTTCCGTCTTGCAATTCATGTAACTTCATGGCAATTGATGAGATCCTTGGGAAGAAAAGAGGCAGTGTAACTTACACCTGCTCAAAAAAACAAAACAAACAAACAAACAAAAAAACCACACACACAAAAACCTGTTGTAATCTTTGTGTTCTAAGTAAAAAAATGATTTTTCTCCATGGCCAACTGAAACTTTTCTAAAGTATTCCAAACCATTTTGGAAATTTATACCCAAAAGTAAAGATTAGATAAAATCAGACCAAACAACTGTTGGATAGACATATTTTTCTAAGCTCTGTAAAATATTTCATGTCTTAAGCTTCTTTTCTTATATCACCCCTGTTTAACCATTCTAAAAAAATATTTTTTAGAGTTTTTCGTTTCATGGGTTGGTACTGTTTTTCTTACCCTGGTTCTGTTTTATCCTTTTTAATACAAGCACCATGTCTTGATTTTTTGGAGTTCAAGGAGTACCATAATAACATTATTTTTGTATTCTTGTAATGCTGGTTGACTACAGAATATTGGCATAAGAACACTGAAGAATATAAAGAACACTACAAAAGCATTACCATTATCCTTGATAATTAAATGTCTTAATATTTTCTTTTTTTTTTTCTTTTTTTTTTTTTTTTCTGTTGCCAAAGAGGGAATGCCTTCAGATCTCTCTCCAGACCTATATCTGAATCTAAAACACTGCAATCATTTTGAAAGAAGGAAGAAAATTGTAACTGTTGAATTCAGTTTACACTGAAATAGAAAGAATTTTGTATTCTTTGACTTAACCAGTCTGCACTATACTGCCTCATTTTAATCTAATGCTATTCCACCTCTTTTTTCTTTTGTCCTGGCAGAGTCAATTATAACCACAGATTGCTACATGGAATTGTAGCACTAGGGAAACTGTTAACACCTAGCTGCTCTGGCACAAGATCACACTAAACAGCTTATTAAGATTCAGCCATCAACTCTGATGAGTAACATACAGCAAAGGGGTGGTATTTACTTCCAGCTCATTTAATTACAGAAATCAATGAATTCACAGTGCAAAACCATGAACAGGAAAATGAGACCAACCTGGCTAATATTTTGTTTGAGATCTCAAGATATTATGAGTAAAACGGTATCAAGAATCTATTATATTTTGAGGGTCTGAAGAAATGAAAAAATGATAAAATTATACTTATTTTGCATTGATACTAAAGTAATTGCAGTATTTTATAAATAATATAACAGCAACAAAATGTATAGAAAGGCATAAGGATGCTCTGTCACAAATGTATTAGAGACTTCTAGGCAGCTGAAAATTCAATTGATTGCACTAAAGATTTTTTATACATTTGCTTAGCTACCTAAATTGTCTTACATCTAACTGCTCTAAATCTAATAAAGAGAAAGGTCAATCAAAACTTCTTGATATTACACCAAGAACTTAGTCCAACTCATTTTGGTGAAATTTTCAGTGCCTATAGTTGCAGTTAAGGTGTTTAAATTCATACAAAATATGTAAGTCTTATGAAAACATAAAAAAGTTCCCTCAGAGTACACAACCCTGAAATATCATGAAAGATTGAGCATCTAAAAAGTATATTACAGCTTTTGTAGGACCTCCTGGTGTATCACACAATTTCCTGTCTGCCTCCCGTGAAAAAATGATATTTATCACATGGTTTCCCAATTTATTCATTAAACTTTAATATGTCATATGCCTTGCTTTCCTGCTATCCCATTACTGTGTGTTGTTAACTACAAAACCAAACACTAAACAAAGCTTTTGGAGACAGCAAGCCCTCAGGAAAACAAAACAAGAACAAAAGAAAACGTGTAGGTATAACAGAACATAAAGAAGACAAAAAGGACAAATTAAAAAATAAAAGTAACCACACTTCAAAAATGCAAACATAAGTCCAAGATATGCTAATCAAAAAAATTTCCTATTATGCAAATGCAACAGTAATTGCTGAGCATATGTATTTGAATCTCAGAAGCAGAAAAAATATGTAACAGCTACCAATGCCATATTGAACATTTGACTAATTTAAGATATTGATTTCTATTTCTTTTGGATTTTTATTTTCATTTTTTTTCCCTATCTGAAGAGCATCCTTACTGCATGCAAATGAAAAGCTCCAAAACAGTTTTTCTGAGGTTAATAGGCTTGGGTTAAAATTTCTTATAATGATTTAGCAAGTCAAATAGTCACTGATCTCTGTGGTAAGGAATTAAAGCATGAAGGCATAAGTGGAAAGTAGATGATCTGAATGAAAAGAAGAAATGGGAAAGACAGTGATTAAAAGAATGATTATAATAGAAAGCCAGATTAATTAGCTGGATAAAGAACAGAAATAAGACAAAGACAGAATTTTAAGAAAATAAGAATGCCATGCCTTCAGGTAGCAATATTTTAATCAATTCAATATAATAAGGAAAAAAAAAAAAAAAAAAAAAAAAGTTGTTTTTTGTTTGTTTGTTTGCATTAATGGGAAGACCTTGATAGTAAAATTAGCTTCATGAAGGCAATAATTGTATCTCATGTACCTGCTTGACCTTATCTTCATCTAATAAAAATTATTTCTTTGATCTTCTAACACAATGTTAACATATGGGGAGTCACTGTGATCTGAAACTTGGAGATATTGATTTTATTTCAAATAATTCCTGAAATGGCTAACTGCTGGGACCAGTTTTCTTACCTCTGTTTCTAGCACAGACCAAATACTAAGACAGGACTGGTAGGTTTTCCCTCTGCCTGCTGCTCAGCACACAATGCATGGGACCATCAAAAGTAACAGTTGTGGGCAATCTGGCATGTTACTTACAGGAAGTTGAATCATACTAGAAAAATTCATATCCCAAGCATCACAAGATGAAATAAGAAGTTGTAATGAAACCTATTAGAAAATACATTTCTGTATCCAAAAAACTTTTAAAGAGACAGAAGAAAAAATACCACCCTTACTGTCAACATACATAATGGAGATATCTAAAAATTGATAATGTTTTGTTGTGCTTGGGATGATGCAGCTCCAGACTAAGACTCTGACATTTAGGTGTCCACGTGTGAGTGAAGTAAGACAAACCATAGCCAAGGCATGCCTATAGGCTTGATAGATATTACACAGCGTCCAAAAAAGGCACATATCTTTTTGGAGTGACAAATGGAAGCAAGGTGGGATATCCTGAAAATACCTACCTGATACTATATATCTTGTGTTTGAACAATAAATCAGACCCTCAAAAAATCATAACTGTGGAGAATAGAGGGATTTGACACCTACCTCACATGCAGACACCTCTATTAAGCTATTTAGTTTGGAGCAGAATTCTACCCCTCAAACATTTCCTATGAATACTTATTAAGAGGTGACCATGTAGGAAATTGAGTTTATTTCTCTGAAACTTTACACAGTGCTAACCTGGCAGCTGGCCCAGCTCCTGTGACATGAATGGCAAAACCACCAGCTGTCATAGATTTGGAAGGGGTAAAACAAATCAAGGCTTCCTCCTGTGTGTTCTGCACTTAAATTCTGATCATAGACTAAGGAAAATAAAAATAAATAAATAAATAAAGCCAGATAAAGATGTTTAGCAAATGCATAAACATTAAAAACAATGTTATTTATGTTATGTTACCAATGCATAACCATAATAACCTCTTGTCATCCTTCACTCTCCAGGTCTTATTTGTGCTGATTTTGTTTAGCAAGGCCCTAATATGATTGTGCAGACAGTGAAATCAATTAGTCAAATGGAAACATTGTCTTTAGAATTATTTCAAATCTTTTATTTTCAAAAAAAAATTAAGGGATGATGGTGGAGGGACTTCCTAATAACTGGTAAAAAAAGGTCTGGATTCAACAGGTACATCAATCAGGTTCTACTCTCCAACTAATCCTTTAAAATTTCTTATAATGATTAAAATCATGTTAGCTGATTATCTCTTGTCCAGCTGGCACGCACTCAGCCGTGAGGAGATATCACAAACAGCGACTTCAAAGTCTTCAGTTATTTTTCTTTGAAAGAGTAGGATGTTGCTAAATTATTTCTCAAAATTTCATGTCCTGCTTACTTATTCCAGCATCTACACAGTTTAGGCTCCCTATTGCTTTTATTTAGCAAGGAGAGTATTACAGAAATTCATGTTGGCAGGCACCATTTCATTTCTGATATAACTATATTTTTGATATTGCTTTTTGTTGTCCTGTAATAACAATTGTGCAGTCATCCACACCTACCTTCTCCATTCATTTAACAGTATGCTGTGTGATCTTTCAGGGAACCACACTGAAAAAGCAATTGCATATGGATATTTATAAATTTTCTGGCCAAATCTTCTATTGTTTTCCTTAATTAAGATACCCACCACACAAAAGATGGAAAGAGATTTACTGAGAGGGATGAGGAACCCTTGTCAATGTGTTGAATATCTTCCAAGACAGCAGGAAAAAAGGTAATCCCCCTATAATGTTCCATAAGTGCTAAAAGTTCCAAAAGACATAGGATTGCATTACAGAGAGAGCTTGCCTTTTTCAGATGGCACATTTTCAGCTCTTATGAGATAAATGTAAAGTAAAGTAAAGTAAATGCAAATAAAACTAACATATGAGAGTGAACCCACAAAAAGCTTAAAACTATGACCCTCTCCATGAGGAAAGAATGATTCTTTCACTCACTTAGACATACGCACATGAAGCTTTCCTGTAGGAGAAAGGCAATTCCTTGATAATTCCTTGATCTTCTCTTGTGACTGCTGCATAAACTGGATCTTTATATATGTACAATTGTAGGAAAAGACAGTCATTACCAAGAGACCTGTATGGACAAGATGTGCAAAGACTGGACAGAATATATCACATATATGCACGTATATGTATATGTATCATTGTACTTTTTTTTTTTTTTTTTTTTTTTTTGGTTGTTGCTTAGAGTGGGATAACTGGGGGGAGTTTGGAATAAGAAGGAAATTACTTTCCCAAGTGAGACAGGAATCCAATAAGAAATCTGGGAACTCATCCTAAATTCAGTAAATGCCTTTATCCCATTTCCTTATCTGCTGTCTCAGGTTAGATTAATCACCCAAATGACATTTATCCAGATACCTGTGCTGAGGACTCATTTATAAACAGAAAAGTATAGTATCTTAGAGGGAAAAAAAAAAAAAAAAGAAAAAAAAAAAAAAAAACAAAAAATAGAAAAACAGCCAAAAAAGGTGGTCATACTGTAAAGAGCAACAACAACAAATTCCTTAGAACAAACTGAAA
>MU012860.1:21433-36822 GCA_011074415.1 Stictonetta naevosa | reverse complement strand
ATGGATGAATGCATACAACAAATTTCCTAGTTTTTGCTGTGCTTGTGTCAGACAGGTCTTCATTAAAATTTGAGCTGTGTTTCAAATAAAAAGGTCTGGATAACTTCACACAATTCTGTCATTCTCCTCTCACTTCCATTTCATGATAGGATGGTAGTTTTCATTAGAGGATACAGCCAGAGAGGGAAACAGGGCATAACATCTTTCATTCACCCAGTGCAACTTCACTTTAAGACTTTTTGCTTCTGTTCTCCATTCTGAACTGTTGCTTTACAGGATTCTGGAAAAATAAAAGAAATAGGATCTTTTTGACTCTTAATTCAACCATCCCAGTTAAGAGCCTAGCATATAATAACCCTTAGAGAGAAGAATGGGAAGATGTAAAGAGGAAGAAAAAAAAAAAAAAAAAAAAAAAAAAAAAGCTGACCAAAACCACAATAGATGATTATGGATTTATTTTATTTTATTTTATTTTATTTTATTTTATTTTATTTTTTATGCAAACATACTGGGGGAGTGAGTAGGGGTAAGAAAGATGTTAACAACTTTGATTAATAAACAATGTGGGTCTGTGTATAAGGGTCTTCAAAAATCCAGTTTGTCCTGCATTTTAACACATATTAGTGTATGTGTTTTTTCCTATCATAGATATTATGGGGAAAATCTTATGGATATTAGGTGAGTGTACATTCTGAACAACGACAGAATGACAGTCCATGTGATCTTCTCTGAGGACTCATGCCTTAGCCAATAAAATGTATATTTTTCTCCCCCATTTCATGAGAAAGAGCATTTAAAATTCTTGTACTTTGACTTCTCAGAAAAGCATGTCAATGCAAAAAAACAACAACAACAACAACAACAACAAAAAAACATTTTATCAGCACATTGTGTTATGTTGCTGAGATAATCAAGGTTATAGCAACTGTTTTATTACCCAGCACAGAGAGCAAAGTGATCTCACCTTTCTTCTAATCAAATCCTAGCTTAATGCAATTTTAATACCTTTGAAAAACAAATAAACTACTGAGGACAAACTGAGTTTTTAAAACATGCATTGCAGAATGGATAGGACAGCATACAGAATGTTTTAAAATAAGACCGTTTGGGATCCCTTTGAAAATTTTGCTTTTCCTTAGGAGAATACATGGGGAATGGAATTAAATTCCCCCAGTAAAAATGACAAGGATTCAACATAGACAAATACGTCCTCAGTACTCAGGTACATATACAACAGGTTGCTGAGTATGTTGGCTCTCCACAAAAGCATGGTTAGCAGGGCTAGAAGGGATTGCTAGAAGGGATTTCTAGAAGAGACCAGGTAATCTTTTGCCTGCCCTAACTGTACCTAAACAGTTTTTGACAGAGATTCATTTAAGTCCTTTTTAAAAATCTGCAGTAATGGGGGATCGACAGTCTCTCTGAAATATATAGCTATCCTTAACTATCCTTAGAGTTAGGAATTTTTCCCTAATGTCCCACCTAAATCTCCTTTACTGCAATTTAAGCCCATTACTGCTTGCCCTAGCCCCAGTGGAGGTGAAAAACACTTTATTCATTTCCTTTCTGTAGCTATTTTTTATACGTTTGAAGATACTTATTTCTCTCCTCACTCTTCCCTTCTCTAGACTAAACAAATTCCATCATGCTGAATATTCAAGACCTCAGTAGCTATTTACAAAGTGCTCATATATCAGGACACAGGAGGCTTCAATGACTGTCTAACTCCTTGGTAAGTAATGGCTCTACTCAGCTGTCACAAGGGAACTGTTTAGGTGGAGGAAAAAAAAAAAAAAAAAAAAAAAAGGAATTGAATGAACTTGAGCTATTTTAGTTGTCTGTTATGAACTATGCTGTGCATTTGTCCCAAAGAAGTAAGTCCCTAGCCAGTCTCATACAAAAGGAGAAGGAAAGAAAGAAAAGCCATAGTGCTCAGGTAGTTTCCTAAGAAGTCATAGGCAGATCGCCTACAGTCAAAGAGGAATATCATTGCTTCTTATAAGCCTGCTGGAGTGGTAAAGAACTGAAGAGTACTGGTGTGCATCCTGAAACATTGGCCTTGCATCTAGAGCACATGAGGGCCCATCTGTAAAAGCTACCTTGACATATATAAGTAATTTTAAGGTCATAAGGTACAATTAAAGAACCAGTGGATAGCTAAGATGGCAAGTTTCCATGTTGTGTCAACAGAGGTCCAAATATCAGGATAGGTACAGCTTCACAAACTGCCAGAGGATTTATAGTGATAACACTCACCTCTGTCCTCTTTCTTCCAAGTACAAAGACTTTTTAGAAAGAAAAAAAAAAAAAAAAAAAAAAAAAAAAAAAAATTTATTATGTTATTTTATGTTGTTTTACGTTATATTTTGTGTTATTTTATGTTTTTTTATGTTTTATTTTATTTTATTTTATTTTATTATTTAAATGGTTTGGCTAATACAGACACATGGCACTACGCATACTTGAAGAAAGGAATATCCACAGGCAATCTTTCCCTCCTGTGGAGAGAGAGAGCCACACTTGAGAAATGTTAATTATATCACTTTGAGTTATACTAGAAGGTGCTCAGATACTGAAGAGATGGGAATGGATATATAAATACAGTAGGTCTTAGATCTCATTATGCGGTAACTCTGGATTTGAATAAAACCTAGACTGACTGTTAATGATGCTGTTGCAACTGAGTGGTGTGAAAAGGGGGAAAGTGATAACACTTCCTTCCCACGTCTAATCTTTACAAGAATTTTTCCAGGGAGATAATTCTGATAGATGTATATGGAATTAGTTTTAATTTTACTCTGCCTTTCTCCTGTGTCTAAACTCAGCACCTGAATATTTTCCAGAAATATAAAGCATCATGACTAAGCATCTGTCAGGTTTTTGCTCTCTCCTCTTCCCCAGGGCAGAAGTCTGAGTGTGTGTATAAGCAGAAGCAGGTGGCAGAGTAAGCACATTCTGTATACGTGAATGTGATGCATTCAGTAATATTGTTTAAATATCAAATCCTCCCTAGCTTTACTTCAAATAGCAACATATCATGCTGGAGGATTGAAAGTTGTGGAAATATTTTGGGGGAGAAGCCTGTGTAGGAGAGGAAGTGAAGGTCAAACCAAAGAGCCATGCAGAAGGGGATTATTTTGCAGTGCTGCAGTCAAAAGGTCCCATTGGATTAATTCTTCAGCCTGCAAATAGACAATCAGTTCAGTGCTATTAGAAAGTGTAAACTAAAATTGTCTCATAGTTTATTTGCGTTTGTAGAGCTAGACGGTAAAATCTGGTGTCGGAGGTCGGAAGGAGATACGCCCAAAGAAGTGGTGAGTGGGGGAAGGAAGCCTAGATGGGGAGATGCTCAGTCAGGTCTAGGAAACAGAATGAGACCTGAAGGAAAGAGACCCATAGCTTGCTTTGCAGTGTGCACACATTGCATATTTCTTTTTACCACATATTATGACACTACCTTGAGGTACCGAGTCCAGGAATATGGCGGTCCTTAACACTGAAAAGCAGAAACTAATGAAGAACAGGCAGCTTGTGAAGCCAGAAGGAGAAGCATGAATGGCTATGGGAACACAAGGTGGGTGAGCAACTGAAGCCTGACAGCCTGGCTGCTTGGTGGGACAGGTGACAGAGCCCTGCGGTCTGACAGCTCCAGATGAGACTTTCTGTAGGAGACAGAAAGCAGCCAGCAGCCCTTAAAGTTGCTTCATGGTGAAAAGAGAACCTTGAACAGCTACTGTAGTTTATGAAAGCAGTAAGTAGCTCATTGTATGCTATCCAATTTCCTCCCCTTTGTTTTCTTTTTTCCCTTCAAGAAAGCACACTTCCTTACACACTTGATTACTTGTTTGCAAATGGTAAGTGCTGTTTATTGAGCACCCAGATGGTATAACATGCTCATCATTATCGTCCAAACATGAGCAGTTTCAATGGAGGCTCGAGGCAGTGCTCATTAATGAACCTTAAAAACAATGAAACCTAACCATTCTGGTTGCCAGTCAGAGCCTAGCACAAGGCAGAAGGTTACAAATACAACTTTTTGTTCATGTCTGGCTGATTTCCAAGACTGCTGTGTGCTGCTTGTGCTCTCACTCAGCAACAGGTATCCCCTATCTAGAGTGCTTCATGCTCAGTCCATCATAGGCTGCACAAAGATTGGCTTTCTCTTCATCCCAGATTTCTTTTTATTTATTTATTTATTTTTCCTTTTCCTTTGTGAGTGCTTGCATCACTAAATTCCACTTCTAGTGTTGCAAACCTGAGGTGCTAGCTGCTATGGGAGACACATGAAAAATGAAAACAGGATGCCATGTTATTATGAATATATATATATATATATATATTTGCTGAGGATTTCTGTTCTTTATGTATGTTTTTTTTCCGGGGGTGGGGGTGCTGAAGATGAGCAGTGTGAGGGGAGGAGGTGGTGAATTGGTTTTGATCGCAAAAGATAGTCCAGGACTAGGTGATTTCTATACTTCTTGATTCAAAAATGTTGTCTTTCTGTTTCCTAGTCCTTATAGAAGACTAATGCAAGCTAATACAGAAGCCTGTGGGGAATATTAATACTCAGGAAACATGGAAATAACAAAAGCTCTAGAAATAGAAAGGGAAGAAAATACACAGAAGCTCCAGTCATAGTTAGTACAAGCATGGCAATACAATTTGTTCATGTATAAATGGTTCTGACAGAACAAAAGGCTTTGTGATTATGACATATATACATATATATATATATATTCCACTTTGCGAATAATTACCAAATTCATGAGACTGCATAATCACTTTAACATGCAATACAAGGTACTTGTATTTATTACCTTGGATTTTTCTATTTTATTTTCCACAGCCTAGTTGTCTATGTCTGTTATATCAGAGGGGTCAAATTTTTCAGGGGAAGAAGTATACTCATATTTTTATTCTGAAAAATATGAAAAACTAGGCAATAACACCATCCTTAAAATTCATCTCTTACACCTTGCTGTGGTTTAACCCAGCCAGCACCTAAACACCACACAGCTGTTCACTCACCCTCCCCCCTACCTCTCTGGGATGGGTGAGAGAAAAGGGAAAGTGAAGTCTGTGAGTTGAGATAAAGACAGTTAATTAAGACAGGAAAATAATAATAATAATAATGATAATAATAAAATAATAGTACTACTACTAATAATTTGTATGAAACAAGTGATGCACAATCTACTTGATCACCACTCTCTGACTGATGCCCAGCCTACCCACGAGCAGCCGGCCCCACCACCCTGGCCAGCCACCCCTATATATTTTTTTGCATGACGTCAGATGGTATGGAATACCCCTTTGGCCAGTTTGGGTCAGCTGTCCTGGGTCTGTCCCCTTCCAGCTCTTGCTGCACCCATAGCCCACCCGCTGGCAGGACAGAGCAAGGAGCTGAATAGTCCTTGGCTTAGTGTAAGCACTGCTCTGCAACAATTAAAACATCAGCATGTTTTTAGCACTCTTCTCATCCTAATCCAAAACACAGCACCCTACCAGCTACTGGGAGGAAAATTAAATCTGTCCTAACTGAAACCAAGACTTACCTGTACAGAAGATTATAGATGTATCAAGTATTCATAATAGGTAGGTCATATTCCCAGATCTTTTGATCTAGGGTTCAAATCTCTTTCTATGTGTGCAATGACCACTCCTAGGGAAACATACCAAGCTGTAGACAAATTAAACACACATGTCCTCACTTCAAAATGTCAGTGCAGGCAAAACAGAGGTAAGTTGAAGAAAAAAAAAAAAAAAAATTATTGAACACTCTCAAAGGCAACTTTGCAGAGGGATCCCAACTGAGTCTGTTTTATGAAAGAAGGAAATGCAGCAGGATCTACATAACACAAATGTGACATTATGTAAGCCATGGTTCAGTGAGATATTGAAGCATATGTCTAATTTTTATGGGAGTGTCTAAATGCATAAAACACAGGGGATCTGCATTTTAAATAAGAATGTATTCTGCCCAGATTAAAAGTAGACACATATCTAAGTGTCATGTTGAATCAGAGCCAAACCTCAGACTGAGCACTAATATGGATCATTTTAAAATTGACCTTAGAAAAATCTTTATTTGAAAATAAACATCATTATTTTAATTGTTGCTTATTCTTTTTTTTTTTTTTTCCTCCTGTGACATTACATGGTCATCACTCTGAATTCCCATAGTGGCCACCCTTCCTGCAGGTTTGCTCTACAAGTTGGCAAAATGCAATAAGGCTCTGTATTTCTACCCAGAACTTCACCTTAAATAAACATAAACATAATAATAATAATAATTAAGAATAATAAATCTGAACTAGCTTTGATTCCCCTATCAATGGAGGCTTAAAACAGAGGAGAAATGGGGACTGCTCTGAATACGTTTATATGCTTGCTGTTGCCAGGGAAACCATTCCCCTGGTATCCCAATGCTGAGCATATCTTACACTTCTAGCATTCTGGTTCTCAGAAAATTGAGACTGTATCATTCTATCACGGTGTGGAGAAACTATTAGGAAATGAGGACAAACAGTGCTTAAAATAATAGACCCAACTGCTAAAAATGAAACATTTGTTGAGTTCAGATTTAAAGTGTTCTGCATGTTTATGTTCTTTAGAACTCAGTCTCGGGTTGTATGAAACTAGGTTAAGGTGTAAGGGTGGACCCGGGTTCATGCCTAATATGCAGAAGAGGCTGCTGATATTTAGTAACTATTTTATCCACTGTAACACAAAATCAGTTGTAGGGTATGTGGATGACAAAGAAGGATATGAATAGCTGTAATATCTTGTATCATGCCATAATAAATGTGATAATGCTATACAGTTTTTATCTGTGGGTAAACATATTAGGACAAATTTATCCCTGATGTGACTCTATTGATTTTGCTAGATCATCCAGGGACAAATTTACTATGGTGTTTCATGCCTAGACCTTTGATCCTCTAGAAGTTATTTATGAAGCAGGGAGCAAATAAAGCTTTCCAGGGGGACCCTGACATATGATCAAATATCAAATGAAAATCCCATATTCTGTGTTCAGAGGCTAAAACTCATTTTTGTATTGTGTTCTAAATAACAGTGGTAACATCAGTGTAAGGGAACATTGTTATAAGTTTAAGAAAAATAAAATCTGATACTTGTCAGAAAATGTTTTAGTCTGGAGCAAATGTATTTGTCCAATAGTTCTTTATTGTCCTAGTCGTCATCTACTATATGGCCAAGAGGGACAAAACTTGTTCCACATTATTCCGCATACCAAAATGTCCAAACCCTCACTTACCAGGGTAATTTTAAGTGGATTATCAGAAGACACTAGCAAGAATATAAACAAGTAATCAGTTCCAGTGAATGATTATGGAATCTGTCTTTCTTCTTAAAACAAGATTTTTCTCATGAGTACTGGAAAACACCAGGGTCTGCCTAGTACCACCAATAAGAGGAACATTATTATCTCCATGCCAGCCAATCAGCATCCATTACCAGGAGATAAAGTCTCTGTTGCAAGGTAATTGTCGTTGTCCAAGATAAAACTCAAAGTTTCAAAGGAACAGCTTCATGAAAACCTTGTCACCCCTGTATACTGCATATAAATATGAAATTTAAATAAGATGAGAATAAGTAATGAAAAGCAGGAACAGATGACATTATGAGACAGTTTGGTTAGTAGAATCTCACAGTGGGGATTGGATTTTGCATACTTCATTTGGGACTTCAAACCTGTTTGCAGTTTTCTTTATAGTAAAATAAAATTAATTTAGGTGAAAAGTTGAGATGGACACTTAACTAATAAGGATATATATCACCAATTCTAAGTATTTTCATATTATGACTATTCATAAGATTACAGAAAATGAAAATTGAATTTTCAGTTCCCTGAAAATTGAGTTTTATTTGGTTTTATTTTTATTTATAGTGTTTTGGTTTGTTTTGTTCTTTTTTTCACAGTAGACTGAAACACATTGCCTTCTCATTCTTCTTACTTCACTATGCTGGAAAATATGGCCAAGACTTCACAAGTTAATTATGAAGGGTGTTACTCTTTTTTTAAAAAACAAAACAAACAAAACAAAACAAAAACAAAAACAAACAAACAACAAAAAACAAGGAATAATTTGCAATGTTGTAAGATTTTCAGTCACTTGAGAAGCCTCGGAGACATTCATTTACTAATTTACACCTATAAAAACATTATGTGATGGTTGGATTGTATTGGCTAAGGATTGAGTCCTCAGAGAAGATCACATGGACTGTCATTCTGTCACTGTTCAGAATACAGTGTACAAGTTATCCTAACATTTTCCCTGTAATATCCATGACAGAAATAAACACATAGAGAAATGTGTGGTAGAATGCAGGAGGACAAACTGATTTTGGTGAGGACCCTTATACACAGACCTACATTATTTGTTAACAACAACTTCCATCTTTCTTCCCCCTCCTCAATCCCTTGTTAATTTCTTTCTTCCTTGGTGTATGTGGTTCCATGAGCATTGATTATTGTGCTATCTGTACAATATGTGCTTCATACTGGTTTAAAAGTTAATTAGACTTTGAACTCCTCCGACAAAGGTCCTGGCTTTCTCCTGGATTTCTCCTAGCTTATGGGATGGCTGAATTGGAAGTCAAAAAGTTCCTGCTTCTCAGTAAATACAGAGAATTCTAGGACTTCATCAAAGTAATTCCTCTCTGGAGTGTTTGATTGCCTCTCAGAAAGTACTGATTACTTTCCATTGACCATAAAGAAAGACAAGGTATGTGATTTCAACTTTGTTCACATAGTTTAAGCACCTAGAGAAGTGAAACTGAAGCTATTGATAGCTATTTTTGCCGTGTCAAATATCTGAAGAATTTTTTTTTTTTTTTTTTTTTTTGTATTCTCAAATGAAATTAGCCTTATATCTGCACTATTCATGTCTGTTGGCTGCAGCTGAATTCAGGTTTCACGTTGTCAGAGATCATACAAATATATTGTTGTCAAGCCATATCATATGTCACTGTTTAAATAAACATCACAAGCAGAAACTGAGATGAGGAACAGGAAAGTGAATTATACTGCTTGAATCCCAACAGCTGAACCTGAGAGCTGCAATTGGGATCTACTTCAGTTCTTTCAATGCTTTAGTTCCTTGCTGGAGCCAAGGCATATGCAGCCATGTCTAATTTAGAAGATCAAAAATTTTGGGAGCATGAAAGCTTCTTCTATCCAGCCCTATGAAATGATTCAAATAATCTGGATCCATACACTTCTCAATTTCAGATTTACAATTGGCTGGCATTTCTCCTTGACAGTTGTTACTCAAGGAAAAAGTAATTGAAGGAAACACTTCCCTAACTGTATATGTGCAAAACTCATATATTTTTATTTTATTTTATTTTATTTCAAACATCTCTTTCATAAAGGATTTTTATTTATTTATTTATTTATTTATTTTTTCACAGGATTATGTAAGCTTTGCTCCAGCTACTTTCCAATGTACAGGATGATATCTCTATTCAGTACATTCTTTTTAGCTATTTTTGGAATTAAACTTATCCTGGGCCAGCAATAACAAGACAGGCTTAGAAAGGGATACTGATTTCAGTCACCACTCTCCAGTAGTAATTTACTGCATAATTAAATAGTATGAAACTTCTCCTTTTCTTAGTATGGTTTTTCATTTATATCTGAGTATTCCAGAAGCTGATCTCAGACTCCCTAAGTATTGCTTGTAGATAATGTACACAAAGTTTGACCCTGTGTTAGAGCTTTGAGAAGAATAGATAAAGGATGTGAGAAAGTGAGACTTATTGTAGAGCTAGGGAAATGAAACACAGAGAAATCCCACGAAGACAGACATACAAGCTTCACTTGAGGCACATGAATAATGGAATTGCTAACTTTGTCCAGATAATAGCAGGGGGCATGGGGAGGTATCTCCCACTGAGTGCAGTTCTGAGGAGAACAATTTTTTATTGAGGTGAGCATAATTAGGAGTGAATAAATGAATAATTGAACTGAATTTCTACAAAGAACCCTTAACAATACTTTCTCTGTAGGGACACAGGATATTTTGCTCAGGGGACTGACAGAAGATCTGGTACTTGAAACATTCAAAACTGGACTGGATGAAGAATTGAAAAGTTTACAATCTGTCCCAAAAAGAAGTACTATGTAAGTGCCTTTAGTGTAGGTTTTATCTTCTTCCTGCTCCAGAATGGTGTTACTTATTACTGGCAAGCATTCAGCTCTCTGTTGGAATTAGAATTACTACTTAAGGGTCTAGTTTCTTATCAATATATAGGGGTTTATAGACCTGATTTCAAATAATGTTAATGCACGTTGCCTCTGTAAATCCTCTCTACATATGTGAGACTAGACCACTTAGAATAAATTTAAAAAATAATAATAATTAAAAAAAAAAAAAAAAAGTGAGGTTATTTACCTAATAGATCCAAAGAACTCCTCTGGCACACATACCAATTTTAAAGCTGCATCTAATTTACTTGATAAAGTATAACAGCTTCTCTGGTGCTGTTAAGGCCTGTAGGAAAAATAATTATACAGGTACTCGTAATTACTTAAAAAGTGCATATTATTTAACTAATCCTTTGTTGTTCAGCTACAAGAACCATTGATGAATGCCCAAGGCTGAGTTTTGTTCTCTGATATGGATCACTATACTCAGTTAAATGAAGGGAAGCTATGCATATGCATCCAACGTCAGAATATTTAAACATACCTGGTAAAATTTCAAAATATTGAGTGATATAAAAACCTAGATCTTATGGCCTGAGGAGGATATTTCCTGCTGAGGGGAGTTTTCCGAATTACAGGTTGGGATTCAGATGTCTACAGCTATCCTATATCTTATTTTAAATTTCATGTCTCCCATGACTATGGATCCTCACTGTTATAAGCCTCTTGGAGTGTGTTCTTCTGGTTTACATGCATACTAATTGAAACCAGATGAAGATCAGAGTCCTAAATCGGGACCATGAGTTTGTTCCTGAACACAAAATGACATTCCTCTAACCTCTTATTCTCACTGAAGTCAGGGCACACAGCTGATGGAAGCATGGAAGCAGTCCTTTTTTTTTTTTTTTTGTCTCATCTCACCCAGGGCCAGGAACAACTGCTGAATCCCACAGCCCTACTTATTGAGATCATTGCAACCAAAAAGAAATACTAGCAGGCAGTAAATCGTGTTTTCTTTTTATGTACAGATTTTTGTGTTTCTCAACATCTTTCTTGACAAATGGCAGCCTCTGGCACCCAGGTGACTTTCTCAGGGATCATGTAGAGAGGAGAAGCTAAGAAGGATAGAAAATTTACTCTGAATAATATAAGGAATTTAAAATTAACCAGATGGATGGATGAACACTTTCATTTAGAAATAAAGTTCATCCTCCAAAAAGTTGGGGTAATTGACCTGATCTCACTTTATTAAATTATATTTATTTATTTATTTATTTATTTTCTGACAGTCATCATGTAGAATTTTAATCAGCTCTAATTTAGTATATGTATACATATATATATTTGTAATGATTTATCTTTACTTTTCCATTGGGCTTAACAGACAAGCTTCCAGGACAGCCTTTTTTTTATGTTGCAGTAAAGATTTCCTTCTCCAAGCCTGAAAACACAGTATTTCTCATAGTAGTGTTGCGTGCCACAACTAAACTAAAGGGGAGAAAGGCAGGCAGTTAACTAAGATATTATTCTGGTGTTTGAGAACTGTGGTTTTCTATCAGTCACAGCAACAAATTTCCTTTTTCTTTCTGCTTTGGATTCTTCTCTCTTGAGGCATTAGTCACCTCTCACTCCACCTCTCTCTTATTCTTTTAGATGAAGGATAGGTCTCCCTTTTCATTTGTACTGATGGCTGTTACAATATCTCCCACTTTGTCTGGGAATCTTTAGAAATTATTGTGATAGAAATACTACTTTAGCTGCACGCCAGACAGCTTTTCACAGTTCTGTTTTATACAGGGAAAATAGAGAGGAGGAAACATCGACGTCAATGCATTTCTGCATTCTTTCAAACCCCTGTTGAGGTCATTGGAAGCAGGACCTTGCAGGTAGGTCCCTTCCCTTCTCACCTGCTCAGGAGAAAATCTAAGATTCACACTTGGTGGCAGTGTTTGTCAGAAAATCTGGAGAGAGCCCACAAGCAGCATCCATGATCCAAATGGGAATCTGGGTTCATGTTTATTACGATGAAAGATTCAGTTTGAATTTGTGCATCATCCCTGTGTGTGGTAACCAAAGCTTTGTCAAAGTCTGCAAGAAGTAATTTAAATGGCCATTAAAATAAAGAGAGAGAGAAGCTTTCTAGCTTTCTAGCCAGCCCCCAATGCCATAATAAATTCTTGCTTCATGCAACTTTCTTATCTGGATCATCAGAGCATATAAACAAACAAACATGGGGGAGGTTTGCTGAGCCCCTGCTGCTGCTGTAGCTGCTGCTGTCACCAACCAGGTCCTGTGATACCACGTTTTTGTTGCTATCTGTGTTTGCCATGTTTATCTTACACAGATGAGAGGCAGTGGTGCATTGCAGAGAGCAAGGTTCTTGTAAAGGAGATTGTAGATAACCAGATGTCATTGGCAGTAGGGCTGTCAAGCAACTATATGTATGCACGTGTATGAGTATGCTGTATAAACAACTATGTAAGCTGTTAGAAAAAGAAATATATTGCATGTATTTGTTTTCTCTTCTTTGGGTAAGGGGTCTTTTATCATTTGTGTTTTGCCTAAGCAAGGCATCATGTTGAGGGTTTAAGAAATTATCACGTAAGATAAGATCTGTATATCCCCCAGGTCAGAATACAACAGATTTAAGACACTGAAAACTGACCTACCCTAAGGAGAGTATCCTCTGTGTTGGCTAGATCTGGCTCTCAGAAAAGCCCATAATTTGCACCTCAGGTTTTGTTTTTTGCATTTCTGACACCATTAGTTTTTGGTACCTATTAGCATCACATCTGTTTAATAGCTGTCTCTTTATGAGAATACTGTTGTCAGTTCTGGCAATTGGGTAACCCTTGTCCACCTTCAGCATTCTTGGACTGTTTAAGGTAGTAAGTTATTTACTTTGCTACTTTATTTAAAGGAAGCAGCCTGCAATGGTTACAGAGATCCTCCTATCCCCATTTTAGTTTTCTATTTATAAGCATTCAGGTTTTCAGACTGCCAGTAATACTTCTTATAAACTCACATGTATGGGAAATGTTTCAAATTGAGATGAAGCAATTTCACCATTTCCTAAAATACTATAAAAGTAGCACAGAGGTTTCTAGTCCCAAAAGATGCAGAGACGTGATATGTTCTTGTAAAATTTTCCCATCATATAACAGTTTTTGAGGCAAAACTGAAATGTTGAAAATCTTCATGATGATAATCTGGAAGAAAGTAAGTTGACTCAATCAACATATTTTGGTTCAGTAATTTTAAGATACATTTGATTGTGGTATAGATTTTTTTTTTTTTTTTAATTGTTAAACACTGTTTTCAAATGTGACTGTCATTCAGCCACCCCACCGACATTACATAGGCATATAGCATTCTGACCACTACATATAACTTATATATTCCACAACAGTTTCTTACTTGTAGATGTACAACATCCCCAAAACACTCTTTTTGCTTTGGATTTACTAATGCATTGACAAGGAGGTGGAGGGTGGAGGGGGAACATTATAATGAATAATAATAATAAACAGAAATAATAATAGCAGAATTATTTAGATCTTCTAATTTTCTAGACTGGAAAACTGTCCACTGACAACAATGAACCAGAATAGGAAAATTATTTCTAACAGTGAATTATTAGCCTCAGCTCTATCATGAACAAAGAAATCATGCCTACAAGTACAATAAATAAATAAATAAATAAATAAATAAATAAATAAATAAATAAATAAAAATTCCTGGTGATGTTGCTTGAATATGAAAATCCAAGCAGATTACATTTACTTACCCAGAATAAGAGTGAGATTCATCTAAAGTGGAATTGTAGACAGAGAAGCATCTAGAAAATTGATGAATTGAAAATTAATCAGTTCTAAAACTCAAAACAAACAAACACACAAATGTCTCTGGAGAAACACCAGCATATTATTTGTTTTGTCCAAAGCCACCTGTGAAAAATCAAGCATTTATGAAAATTTGATGGCTAGCTGTGAAATTTTTTACAGGACAATAATGGCTTTGCAAATGCCCATAGGATCAGCAAGCTCGTGGTTTAAGAACTGACTGAGTATCAAGTGAACTGGAGTAAAAGTCTGATTGCTTAATTTTAGTTTATGCAAAATATGAAGTAATTTTACATAGTTTAATGCATCACCAAAGATTATTAAGACAAATCACACTGCCTCATACTTGCCAAGTGCATGCAGACACAGTTACAGAAACTCAGTTGCTGGGGGTATCCAATTAAGTCTTGATTAGATATCTCATCCCTAAAGACTTTTGAGGATCTCTAACTACTAACCATGGTTGTGAAAAATACTCGGGAATTTGGAGATACAGAAAAACTATTTAAAAGCACTTTCCCTAAGGCCAAAATCATTTTCCAAAGTTCCTTGTCCAGATGACAGTTGGATAGCTGGTGAGTCAATTCATGGACACAAACCAACATACCAGAGTGCTAGTCAGTGTGACTGTTTTGGGTTTCTACTGAGAAGACAACATGGGGATATCCAATGGATAACAACCTAAAGGTATCTCTGTTCTTATGGAACTGGACAGGAAATTTAATTGAGGGAAAAACAGCATGAGATATCTTGAATAACTAGACCTTGATAAACTGCATAAATTTCCATTAAAAATAAATACATAAATAAATGAAAAGTTAATATTAAATTATAAGCTCTTTGAAAATCCAGAAAGAAAAAATAATTCAGAAAGCATATGTTTTATGGATTCTTAAAAAGTTTTAGTAAGAAACTTTTTAAGAATTACTTAGAAAAATAACCATGTTAAGCAGCAGCACAGGACTGTAGATTAAAATTCAGTAAATATTAATTAGAATAAATGCAATTATACATACATCTGTGAACAGAGAGGGAAATGAGAAAGACAAAGTCAATTAAATGTAAATTTAAATTTAATTGAAATTCTAGATAGTAGAGATATTTTTGTGAGCTACTGAGGGATCACTGAGCACTTCAGCTTCTGATTGACATCTAGCACAAAGAAATTAATTTTTTTGTGGGTGAAAAAAAAAAAAAAAAAAAAAAGGACTTTAGTATGCTTTATGTCTTTTGCTGATAGCAGTGCCTTTTTCTGATGCTACAATTCTCCCACAGATGAGCAACAGCACACATTTTAGTCTTCTACTGGAGAAGAAGCATATACAGATATTTTCCTGGATATTTTCTTAATAATAATTTTCTTTCCTAGATAA
>JAACYO010021527.1:0-39473 GCA_011074415.1 Stictonetta naevosa | reverse complement strand
CTCTCTAAGCAGGTGCCTGGGAGATATTCCTTTAAGCTGTTACCTGAGATGAATCAGTTTTTATAGGGCTGGTTTCAACCAAATCTTCCATGGAAAACTGCTTTATGTGGATAAAAGGGATGGGTGTGGAAATGCTTTCTTCAGAGATGCTACCAAGTTCATAAGACAAAAGGGAAATGCTTTTCACCTTGGAATTGATTTTTTCCCCTCAGTTCTTAATGAAAATATTTTAGTTACTTGTGTTTATTTTTATTTTTTTGACGGCATCTTCCCTGAGAGAATAAGTTCTTAAGCAACTGTGATATTCACTGTATCCATTCAAAATGTCTAAATCACTACACCTATTTAAAATAACCACCAGGTTATTCTTGTTCTTACAGAGAGATTAAAACATTTGTGAATGCAGAGATTTTTATATTTCCTCAAGCAAAGGAGATTTTGGCCATTCAAGTAAAATTGGATGGCTTGACTATATTTTTACCTCAAAAAAAAAAAATAAAAAAAAATCCCCAAACAAAACTAAAGGATTGAAATCAGAAGTGGCCTCTGAAAAAGAGCAAAAGGACCAATAAAGCTGCCGTATTTTACAGGAAACTTGACTGTAAGAGAGCTTTATAAACAGCAGATGGCTCCCATATAGAAGAGGCTGAGCAATCTGAGCAAACTATAATCAACATGAAGAAGCAACTCTGGGCTTGACACACAGGGAAATTTAAGACACTCTGAAATTAAAAGATATATTGGAACATACTGTAAAGAAAGAAAGGTTTTGGTCGTTTGAATCTTGGTAGTTAATTACATTAACAAGAGTATTTAAGTGGTGAAAATCTTGGTGATGGACTTTATTTGATACTGGTATATGTTATGGGATCTCAGTGTACCACTTTTATTTTATTTATATATTTTATTTATCACCACATATAAAGAAGAGAAATGATTACTAAGAAGTCATGACTTAGCACAGCCCTGGTGCCCTCTCCAGGATAGAGATGTGCTGTCATCAGAGATCTCTCTCATGCATAGCTATTCCATTCACAAACACTTCTTTCTCTTTGGCTGTCAATTTCTCCCAGTAGAAGGCTGCAGAAAAGATAAACAGTTTTCTTCACTATAAGTACCCAGTGAAAATGTAAAAGGATAGAAAGTGCAGAAAACTCAATCTTTTTTTTTTTTTTTTCCTTTTTTTTTCCTCAGTAGTTCTCTCCTGTGTAGACCTAGCCAGCTACTGAACAGAAATATCTTGATATATTTTATTTATTGATTTTTAAATTTTATTATTTTTTTTTTCCCAGTGTTTTTCTAAGAATCTAAACAAATTCCAGGTGCCAGCAGGGAGATAGGGAAATTACATGCACATTTATTGTACACACAAATTGAGAAAAGACTAAGCTAGTTTCACAGTGATCGGGTTCCCACATATTAACTGCAAGATTTCCAGCACATGGATTTTTATGGCACTTATCAAAATGACACACAGACAAAGAAATAAAAAATAATTAAGGAAGGCAGAGATGGTAGGGAGAGGGAGAGGCAGAGAGAAGAAGGGAATGGGGACAGAGGTTGGTTTCTCCCTTTTTCAGGCTAACCTCCTGCAGAGATGTGTAATGAAGCAGCTCCAGGAAAGTGTCCCAAGTACACTCCAATTTTTCCAGCGTTTGCAGTGGATTGTATGTGATCCTTTCCTTCACACTTAGATGCATGGGGCTATTAGAGCAGCCTCTATGCTGTTGGATGAAGGATATATTTCCCCAACGTAGCAAAAAAGTAGTGTTTTGTAACCAGTAAAGCACCAAGGAAGCCTTGTTCTTTGGAATGCCGACTAGTTGCATTCACTGAAGATGTGATGTGCTGCTCCTCAGGTGACACGGTAAAGCTGGAGTCTGTCCTGTGATTTGGTCTCTTCCAGCTCTATTATCACACCTAAAGCTGGAGATGACAGTGACTGAAATAAATGTGTGAGAGTTGTTTCCTGTCTTTAAGCTCTGGCTCAGTTCAGTCGGAGCAGAGTTAATTTTGTAGGACCAAAATAACTGAGATGGAAGGTCTCAGAGCTAAGTGTTTTCCACAGCCCCTCACACTGTGTTGCTCCATTTCACCGTGTCTAAGATATATATTTTTTTTTGTTTTAGCTCCTCTTTTGACTTCTTAAGTTTCCATCCCTGGAGAGAAATAGGAATCTGTGTTTTGTAGCTGCTGTCTAGGAGATATAATACAATTTTCCTCAAAACTTAGGGTGTATTCCAACCAGAGTCTGCAGGAGTAACTTGATTGAATTAAAAATCTAGCGTCCATTCTGTTCTTTTATCAAAACATTATGTAGTGGAGAAGAAAAAACATATTTAACATTTCTCTGTAAGGTTGCCAGAGATAAGCAGGCATTTTAACTCTCTGATTCCAGTGTTTTAGGTACCTTGTGTCAGTACCACAGTAACAATGCATGAAAATACTACTTAATTTCTTGAGCCAGTTACAGACATAGGTCTTTGGTATGATACAGAGAAGACCAAATGAAGCCACCATATATATCTACATGTATTATGAACAGACATTTGTTTTTGTTTGTACAGGAGAGGTGCCCCTTGGCCAGGTCCTTGGGTTCAGTTGGAGGCAGCTGAATAAATGCAGGTGAGGAGGTGCAAAGTGTCTCTAAAGCCAAACACTATATCCACCCAATGACTTGAGTCAGCCTATGGTCTGCTGAAAAATTTAACAGCTAATCACCAAGACCCATATTCAGTCTGAAATATATGGGGGAGTTGAAGTTAATCATGCTCTCCCCCAGGCAAGCACCATATAGGTTGAACCAGAGGTGAGATGCTGCCCAGAAAAAGGCCCCTGTATGTGGGTATCTATGTATGACCTTGTTGTCTGCACCTCCAGTGCAGTCAATGCAATTGCTGCTCTGTGTATTTGACTGAGCATTGGCAATGTCTGTTCTTCGGTGAGCTGAATTGCTCTCTACATGGTCTCAGCAGCTATAGAGGGAGCATGGACACCTTAGCTGAGATGTAGACACACAGGTATAGACACCTAAACCTGGGCACCTTGATTTGAAGCTGACCCCAGCTTCACGTGCTTGGTATTTTAATTCTTCGATATATAGGGTTTCCTTGAGAAAAGGGTGATCTATAACTTTTGCTGGTCTTACAGCTTTCATTTTGTGAAAAGCAGAGATAAAGAACAAGACCCAAAGAATTAATTTAATGAAGTATTTGCTTGTAGTTCACTTTATGTCATACGGTTACAGGTTGGTACTGTGAGGAACTGGTCTAGAGAAAATGAATTGATCTTATATTTGATACCATTCTAGTCATACCTTGACCTTTAATAAGACACAGATGGTAATTTTTATTTTTATTTATTATTTTTTTTTGTGATGACCAGGTAACTCATTGGCTGGTCTGATAGTCTTTTAAAATGAGGTTAGTTAATCTTTCACACTGTAAAAGTGTATTGAAACCTGTTGACAGAGGAATTAGGGAACCAAAAATCTGTGTATTTACAAAGAATTAGCACAAAAACCTCCTTTGCAGACTGAAACATCTTCTTCTGCTTAGAATAAGAAAACTAAATGTTACCGGAGCTAGGGGCCATTATATAGTTTCAGTGAGAGACAGGAATAACTTCTATGAAGTGCAGGCTCGCAACAGTTTCATCATGAAGCCCTTTACTATTTTTTGCTCACACTAAATCAAGACATTTAATATCTAGGGCTTGGAGCTCAACTGATTTAGTCATTCCACATTTTCCCAGTTGCAAATTAGCTGTGATTTACTTTCCAGTTTGATTATCCTTACACTGCCGTCCTGATGCCTGATCCAAACCACACTGAAGTAAATGGGAAACTTTCCATGGACTTTAATAGGTTTTGGATGAGGCCTTAGCTGTCTCTGTAGCTATTAGGAGAGGCCCAAGTTGTGCAATGATGTGCAGGTGTTTGTGCTGCTGGGAGGAAGACCTTATACTGTATTTAATGTTCCTTAATTAATTGAGCCCAGAGGTATAGAGAGGGCTTATATTCCCAGAAATTGCATTAGGGTAACACAGCACCTTCCATTTGCAGCAATCCAAATACAATATTAAAGTTTTATGTTTATTGAACAGGGTCCAGGAATCCTCATGCAGGAACACTTCACCTTCCACTGGAAAGCAGCCACGTGTGGAGAGAAACACGGCAATCATTTAGCAAGGATAGGCAAGCTGTAGGAAGGAAAAGGTGTTAAATTCCTAGCAAAAGCAGCAGGTAAGGAAGATGTCAGGAAGGGACTGATGTAACGACCTTAACTAGAATTTTCTCAGTGCTTTGACCTTGCTGAAATAACATACTATGAGAGCTTTGTGCAGCAACCGTGCTATAGGGTTGATCCAAGAGGATGTACTTCCAACAGCAGTGTCCTCACATTATATTGGAAAACTTAGGCCATGTGCCCATGTTTCTAAAGTTAGATAGGCAAGATTAAGGTGGCTGTGTGGAAATGGAAAGAAAGAGGCACTTCCAGTGGGAAGGTGTTTTCTTTTTAAGATAAGTAGTTTGATTTGGTTGTGTAACTTTGCCTCTGGAGTTGACTCTTTCTCTTTGCTGACTGCAAGAGAGCCCAGCTATCCGGTCTGGCTTGAGGTGCTATTCAGGTGTGAAAGTGAGATAAATCCCACCTTCAGCTAATGAAGTCTCAGGGGAAGCCTACCTCAAGCTCCTTTGATACCACCAGCTCCAAGGGAGGATGCCAGAGTGAAGAAGGATATCTGAAATGCTCTTGAAACTAAGACTGTGCAAAGAGGTTTGGCTTTAAAAACTGTAGAAAAAGAACAAATCTAAATGCTTTAAAAGGAAAAAGTGAGTGCTGCAGTTTCCAAACGGTAAGTGTGTTTGTAGGAGAGGGCAGATGGCATGAGGAGGAGAGTGATGGGGCAGGGGAACTCTGGGCGCAGAGTGATGGGTGGCTAGCAGATGGCTGGAAAAGCAGCTGGGGAACCACATGGACTGAACGCTACAGCTTAGACCCCTTCAGGAGGAAGACATGGGTCTGGGGTAAGCAGGGAGATAGCAGACGTAGGGTGATTGAGGAGTTTGTGGCGGAGAAGAGGCATTTGCCGATGTGGTGAGGTGCTCCATGACTGATGGACACGAAAAAAACAGGCGTTGCAGAGGTGAGTAGCAAAAAGGAAAGGCTTTTGAAGCTGGAAATCCCTGTTACAGGAATCCAACCCCTGTGGATTGTTTCCAAAGATATCAATGGTTGCACTGGGGAGAAGAGCTCAGAGCACCCCATTATTGGGGTCGTGGAAATATATGCTAGGAGGTCTCTTAACTGGATTATAAATGTGCATGCCCCTGCAGAACGACCCAGCCATCCCTGCTCAGTGATATTTATTGCAAAGTCAGTAAGTTATTAGGTGGCGGAGTTCAGATTTCCAAGTGCATGTTTGGTATAGCAAGTCAATATGTTTTTGTGTGTGTTTTTTTTTTCTTAATTTAAGTTCTTGATTGACTTATTATGTACATTGGCACTTTTAAAAGCTTCAAATAAAACACAGTGAGAGTTCAGAACAAATGTAAATGGCCTAAAAGAAAAGGAAAAAATCCTATAATCTTTTTTAATGGCTATAAAACATGGGAAAGATATATCATAAGCTCCCCACATGGGGTCCTTGTCTGTGTTCAATCCAGTATTGTAATTTAGACATGACTTTTTATTTAATTTCTGACTGAGAAAGGGAAATTAGAAAACAACATTATCTCAGCTGCTCCGTTATAATGAACAATATTTCACAGTGCCAGTATAAGTTACCTTAAGAACTTATTTTATGAGACAAACATTGGCTGAATTCCATGAACTACTGGGTGTTCTGGTGTCTTTTGTCTACTAAGAAAGCTAAACTTAAGTGAGGTTTTTAATTTTAAATAACCCCTTCCTTACGGTGATCTGCACGTTAAGTGTGTGTATGTATAACCTGTGGATCTCAGCAGCAATGGAAGTGGTGGCAGTAGGCTTCAGGTTGACATCAGGGTATTATTTCTTGCTGAAGTGCAAGCAGAGGCTGCTTTGTTTCATGGTAGTCATTGGTTTCGTGCTTTCTTCTCTCACATGTACCAGTGTGTGTCTCTAGCTGTGCAAGATAGTATTTGTATGACAGAACCCCTTAGAAACATCTTTCCTTTTCTCTTAGAGAGCAAAAACAAACAAACAAAAAACACTACCAAAAAAAAAAAAAGTCGAGACCCATATTGTGTCAAAAAAAGATGGAGAGAAGTCCACTGACAGCAGGGCAAAGTGGAGATACGAATGCCTCAGACAATCTCAGAGGTGGCCAGTGAGTGCACTCTTAACAAACTCCTCCAGATATTTCCCAGGACACCAAGTCCAGGCTATGAAGCTGCCTCAGATGAGCAACCATCTCTTTTGTTTTGATTCTGTAAATCTTTTTGATTTGTAAAAAACATCCTTCTCTCTTTAGCTATCATGTAAATGTTGATCATGGATATAAAATATAGAATCTAATATTTTTTTTCTATAGGGAATTCCTAGATCAGGATTATGCAGCTGAGTGATTATTTAGTTGTAAATAACACATTAATGTTATTATCCTGTTAATGTCCATATCTATGTTTTTCTGTTTGTTTGTCAAGGAGATTTATCTAGTCTGTAATTAACCCTTTTGTGTGACAAAATGCAGGATTGTCTCATCTCTCCCAGCCACTAAATACATAATGTTCTGATAAATATTTAAGCAGTAATGAGGGACGTAATGCATGGTAATCCATTAGTGTTGTGTTCTGGGGGAGCAGCACGGTGCTAAAATGGATGCCATAAATGCTAAAATCCCAGATTGAACAGAAGGCCTGCTGACCACTGGGGGATTTAGCTTTGAACTACACTACAGGTTGGGAAATCCATCTGAAGGTGCAGACATGCTTTATCAGCCTGCCACAAAAAGCTTCCTTAAAAAAAAAAAAAAAAAAGAGAGAGAGAGAGAAACAAGAAACAAACCCAGCCATCTTTGGTTCATGCTCAAGCGTGAAGGGTGCAGCCAAATATTTCCTGATCAAGACTTCTGAAGACCAAGAGTGGGAAGGCAGAGCCTGAACCAGAAATGCACTAAAGAAGGCTTTGAATTTATGAGCAGAACCACTCCCAGTAATGGCTAAAACCAGGCAAAATCATGGTCTATGAGAACCTTCTCGTTTTGGGTAGGTCTACTATCTTGTTTTGCATTTTTTCCCCTTTTTCCTCTCAGTCATTAAGCCTTAATGTCCAATTGCAATTATGCCTATGATAGATGTCTGCATAAGGACAGTCCCCTAAAAGAGCAAATAGAGCAATAGACATGGACTCTCTTCCTACTTTGCTTTTTGCAGCAGGGTCTTGATTCACACCAAGGGCAGGGAAAGATGAGGTTTGGTACCCGTCTCTCTGTGCAGAGAGCAGCTACAGATGTGTGTGCTCACTTCCATGCAGAAAAACAGCAATAGTCTCTCCAGTCATCTGTGTACAGCGAGTAATGGTAAGTGGCTCTGAAGAGATGTCCCGCTGGGGTACATGGCTGAGCAGGATGGTGACTTAGTGCCTTAGTAGAAACCAATGGGAGTCGGTAGGAACCAGCAATGTTTCTTTGAGGTTGTGGCAAAGGAAGCTTTCTACAATATCTGTGGATTTGCACCTGGATCAATAAACATTTTTTTAAATTGATATTCATTTTACACCTCAATAAAGCTTAATTATAATTAAGCAGTAAGAAAACCAGGAGACATGTTCTAATATTGCATTTCTCCAAATCATTCCTGTGGGGCTCTGGCAGTTTTGTTACCATGAAGCAGAATAAAACAAATTAAGAAAACTATTCAAAATTCATTTAAAAACATCATCCAAGGAGCATCATAATAAAAGCACAATGAAAGAGACAAGCTCACTTGGCTAATTTCCTTCATGTGCTCTGCATGTTTATAGTGTGTCTCTTAGCATGTTTTAATTAGCATCACAATCATCAACTAGTAACTAACAGCACATACAGTTCAGGTTGGGAGATGCGGGCCATCTATTAGGAGTAGAGAAGGGGCTGAAAATCTTATCTTGGCTTTGTGGACATTGTTTTAAGGTCAACACAGACCACTGTTTTGTGGCAAAGCAGGGCTGCAAAGCAGGGCTGCAAAGCCCCAAGTCTTGTCAAGAGAGAATATATTTGAGCATGGGGCAGGCTTCTGAGACTCCCCATCCCCGGACCCAACTTCTACCCTTCTGCTTAATGCCGGACTCTGATGGGACAGATGGTCTTATGGATCACAGTGCTTTCTGCCAGCCTGAAACCCATCTTCTTTTATTTCTCGTGGATGTAACCCAACAATATGGCCTCCTCCTCCCCTTTCTGCAGATGTGCACCTGTTTTTTTTTTCTTTTTTTTTTTTTTCTGAGGGCCCATGTATGGCCCTCACAGCTACATAAGGTGAGAATAACAACGCAGATTCCTGCTCCTTGTTTCTCTTGCCCTTTTTTTTGCTGTGAAACCTCTGCCTCTGCCCAAGCCCCACTGGCAGTGTGGGAAACACTTCAGATACCTGAGGTTGAGACCACAGCTGAGCAAGGTCACCTGCTCTCACAAGGGCGATTGAGGTAGACATTGGTTGTGGTTAATGGGATGGAGTCGAGTTGGAGTCCTGTATCTAGTGGAGTACCTCAAGGGTCGGTATGGGGACCAGTACTGTTTAATATATTCATCGATGACTTGGATGAGGGAATGGAGTGCGCCATCAGCAAGTTTTCTGATTACACTAAACTGGGAGGAGTGGCTGACATGCTGGAAGGCTGTGCTGCCATCCAGCGGGACCTCAACAGGTTGGAGAATTAGTTGGGGAGAAACTTAATGAAATATAACGAGAGCAAGTCCTGCATCTGGGCAAGAACAGCCCCAGACACCAGTATAAGTTGGGGACTGCCCTGCTGGGAAGTAGTGAAGGGGAGAAGGACCTGGGGGTCCTGGTGGACAGCCAGATGACCATGAGCCAACACTGTGCCCTTGTGGCCAAGAAGGCCAATGGCATCCTGGGGTGTATCAGAAGGGGAGTGGTTAGTAGGTCGAGAGAGGTTCTCCTCCCCCTCTACTCTGCCCTAGTGAGACCACATCTAGAATATTGCGTCCAGTTCTGGGCCCCTCAGTTCAAGAAGGACAAGGAACTGCTTGAGAGAGTCCAGCGCAGAGTCACGAGGATGATTAAGGGAGTGGAGCATCTCCCTTATGAGGAAAGGCTAAGGGAGCTGGGTCTGTTTAGCTTAGAGGAGACTGAGGGGTGACCTTATTAATGTTTATAAATATGTAAAGGGCGAGTGTCAGGAGGATGGAGCCAGGCTCTTCTTGGTGACACCCAATGATAGGACAAGGGGCAATGGGTGCAAGCTGGAACATAGGAGGTTCTGCTTAAATACGAGACAAAACTTTTTTACAGTGATGGTGATAGAACACTGGAACAGGCTGCCCAGGGGGGTTGTAAAGTCTCCTTCCTGTGTGACGTGATCTAGGTGTTCCTGCTCCAACAGGAGGATTGGACTAGATGATCTTTCAAGGTCCCTTCCAATCCCTAACATTCTGTGAGTCTGTGTGATTTCTAAATGGGTTCCAGAGCAACACTGACTTGTCTTTCCCAAGACTGGGACCTGGGGTGGACTATTTGACCAAGTTTGGCAAGCCATGAGATAGCAGCCACCTACAAAAGGGATGGAAGAGATGAGATAATGACATGCTTAGTGACCTTGAAAGTCTTTAGGATCCTGCTGACTCTGCTTTCCTGTACTATCTCTGTCTGGAAAAGCAGGTCTCTTCACCTGGTCTCCTGTACAAGAGCATGCTTAAGTGTTTCTGCCTTGGTAGCCCCATTTAAAAGGATTTTCCACTCAAGCTGCTTCAGATATAGTCACTAGAGTAGTGGACACCGCTGTGACAATATGTACTTGCAACATCCTGTAGCTATCCTGTAGGTCTCGTGGTTTGTACTCCGAAACATTGATCTTTGCAGCAAGGAGCAGACAAGCACATCCGTCTAAGCAGGTTAGTAGAGGAAGAAAAGGTTTGGGCTACTTTTTTTTTTTTTTTTTTTTTTCTGAAGGCTTTGCCCAACCCAATTCTGTTATTTTTAGAGTATCTTTTCTAATTCATTTTTTTTCTTAAAAAAGCATTTCACTTCCCCTTAAGAATATGTTATGAACTGCTGCACTTTAGCAGTGTGATAGTTCATAACAGAATCAAGAGGAGCACAAATTATGTCAGAACTACATTACTAATGTGTAATCTGCAGCATTGGTTAATTTGTTTTGATATTAAAGTTTTAATAGGAAATATAATTTGATCGCATTTTAAAAACTGATTTTCTGTGTTATAGAAAAAATATTATGAATAATAAGCTAAAAAGGGACTAATATAGCTAGGCACTTTTATTAACAAAATGAGTATGTTTCATAAGCTCTTTGTGTACTAATTCAAGTCATCTGATGCCAGTTCAAGCTGATTTAACATAAACTATGTCCAGCAGCAGACTCTGGTCAGTATTTAGAGAAGTTTTCCAGTTGGACTCAGAATAATTAAAACACCCAACTGTGCCAGTGATGGGTTCTCCACTTCTTAAATCAGTGTAGGTGGCTGATGCTGGTGGCAATGTCCTAATGGATGTGTTACTAGGATTATTCCAGGGGAGAGATCTTCTCAAGAACAGCACAATATTAAGTGTGACGAGTGCAATGGGATGATATGACAATGTACAAGCAACCACTGTGGGTCAAATGAAAGGTCCATCTAGTCTGATTTCAGCAGTGGTGCCCACAGTGCTTCAGGAAGACGGTAAAACCGGAGTGAGCATATAGGATCTTTTGACTGGGTGCTTTCTAGCCTCCAGCCACTGCCCATCCTGCCTGTTTTTCCAGTTTAGCAGCCTTCAGAGGATTTCCCTACCAGGCTAGAGCTGAGACTCTAGAGGGCAAACTGTTACTGTGGTGTTTTGGCACCTCTGATGAGCTGTTTTGGCCCTTATTGCTCTGTCCTTATGCTGTGTGACCTTGTTTACAGTGAATAAAAGCCTCAGGGGCACTTTTAGTAAAGAATGTGAGTTTAAAGAAATGGAAGGGTAAAAGCGGCCCCATTGTGAACAGCTGAAGGAGCATGATCTATTCAGCTTATCAGAAAGATATAGAGGACAATTGATGAGAGTGCTTATTTCCTTCCTGGATATCTCAGTGGGTACCAAAGGACTCCTCCGTCTAGTGGGGAAAGACATAACAAGAGCCAAGGACTGTAGACTAAAGCTGTAAGATTTCAAATTGGAAACAAAACACACATTTTTCTCAGTGAGGATAATTAACTATGGATAATAATCATCAGGGGAATAAGTAGATTTCTGCCTTCTTGATGTTTTAAAGAAAAGAAAAAAAAAGCCTGGCTTCCTTCCTTGAAGAATGTTTTAGTCAAGCACAAGATATTGACTAATATCTTCAGTTGTACTGGGTCTGGCTGGGATGTTAACTTTCCCTGCAGCAGCCCATACAGTGCTGCGCTCTGCACTTGTAGCTAGAACAGCAGTGGTATCACACCGGTGTTGTGTCTGCTGCTGAGCAGTGCTGGCACAGCATCAGGACTCTCTCTAACCCTCCTAGGGGGTGGGCAAAAAAGTGAGAAAGAAACATCACCAGGGCAGCTGACCTAAACCAACCAAAGGGATATTCCATACCATATGATGTCACACTCAGCAATAAAAGGTGGGAAAAGGAAGAAGAGGGGAGGGGTGGGCTCTCGTTGCGAAAACGTCTATCCTCCTCCCGAACACCAGCTATGTGTGTTGAGGCCCTGCTTCAAGGATGTGGTCAAGCAGCGCTCATTTGTGGGAAGTAGAGAGTAATTTCTTTCCTCTGCACTTCCACATAGCCTTTACTTGTTTTGTTTTGTTATTCCCTTTCCCCCTTCCCTCTTCCCCTTTCCCTTTTTTCCCTTTAGTTGAATTGTTTAATTAATAATAATATTTCCATAATAATATTTTTTTTCTCTTTAATTAAATTATCCTTATCTCAACCTGTGAGTTGTTCTTTCCTTTACTTCTTCCCCTCCTCATCTGAGGAGGGGGAGTGAGAGAGCGGTTGTGGTGTTCAGCTGCCTAGCATGGTAAAACCACCACAGTCCTTTCTGGCACCCAACGTGGGGCTCGAAGGGTTGAGATAACAATAGAATTGATTAAAACTCTTACAACTAACACACTTACTTGCTAGTCACCATGTTCAGTGTCCTGTTAATATTGGCTTGTTTGATCATGTGTCATGCAGTCCGAGTCATATTCTCCTTTCTCCTCTATATCCGATCTGAGAATGTGCTACAATCTGTGTTCGTTTTTTTTAAACTCACTGTGCTGCCAAGCACTGGCCTTGAGTTTAATCTGGCATTCAGGCTCTGCACTGTTATCATTTGGGTCTCATGGAAACTATCTTTTAGAGAATATTCAGAATTACACTGCCTTCCTTTCCTCATCTGGAAGTCAGTTTATGAATAATATCAAGAATGGTACCTCCTCCTTCTTTCACAATTACAACAGTTTTTGAGTATTTTGAATATCCATGTGTAACCCATATATTGCTATTTCTAATTCTGCATAACGGGTCTCCTCTTCTCTCTAAGATTAGTCGATTGTTTAGAAAGCTTACCCGGCAATCTGTCCTGAAACAGCCTTGTGGCGGGTGGCAAGGTGTGTGGGAGTGTGGTGGTTTTGCCGTGCTAGGCAGCAGTACAGGGAGGATATAGGCAGGTACCTGTCACGGGTGTCTCCCCCAATAGTTTTGAACTTCACCCCTGAACAAGTGCAAAATCCTAAAAACCTGATAGAATGTTTGAGAGTCGTATGCCCTGACCCTGACAATGCTGGAGAACGACAGCTTGCACCATTGTGCTAGGTCCTGGCTTACTCCTATCAAACACTGTTTAACATCATCCAGCACCTTGAAGAGAAGGAGAAAGTCTCTGAATCTGATGACCAGATAACACATGCTGTGGCTGACCCAGAGGACCAACCGACTATGGTATCGGTCGCCCCCATAATCAAGTCAAAACAATGGAAACGGAAGTCAGCTCGTTTAATAAGGGAAGACGCCTCTCCTTAGAAGGAGGGAGAAGGGGAAGAGGCAGGCACCTCTAAAGCAGAGCCATCACAAAAAAAGCAGGAAGAAGAGATGGAAATCATAAACGAATCAGAAACCACTCAATCCCTATCCCTGAGCGAGTTGCGAGAAATATGAAAGGATTATGGTCGACATCCAGGTGAACACATCCTCACCTGGCTGCTTCGATGTTGGGATGCTGGGGCCAATAGCCAACAATTAGAAGGCAATGAAGCCAAGCAGTTGGGATCCCTCTCTAGAGAAATGGTAATTGATAAAGTAATTGGGAGAGGGACGCAGGTTCTCAGCCTCTGGAGGCGACTCCTGGCAGCTGTGAAAGAAAGGTATCCCCATAAGGAAGACATTGTATATCAAGTAGGGAAGTGGGCCACTGTGGATAAAGGTCTCCAGCAACTGAGGGAATTAGCTGTGCTGGAGATGATTTATAGTGATTTGGACAATGCCCAGACACCTAAAGATCCTGATGAAGTCCAGTGCACAACATCCATGTGGCGTAAATAGGTGCGGAGTGCACCATCATCACATGCCAGTACACTGGCAATATTTAATTGGGATGAGGGGATGGGACCAACAGTGAATAATCTGTCCTGCCAGCTTAAAAAATATGAAGACAATCTCTCTGCTCCACTACGGGCCTGTGTCTCAGCTGTGGAGAAATTGTCCGAAAGACTTGACCACCTCATAGAATGAGCATATTCCCCCTCATCCAGACGGAGTGATATGTCAGCCACTAAGAATCAGTATTTTCCTGCTCGAGAGAGAGAGTACCCAAGATGCACACCATGTGGCACCTTGTGGTTTTATCTGCGTGACTATGGGGAAGATATGAGGAAATGGGATGGTGTACCTACTTCAACCCTAACTGCTCGGGTACATGAACTGAAAGGAAATACAGCAGCAAGAAAAGGGGCCCCTAAGAAAAACGCTGCTCCAGTTTCTGTTGGGCAGTTCTCCAGAGGCAGTAGAAGAGCTGATGTTATTGTTGACCCTGATGAAGGGACCTCTGCTTCTCATTTGCAAGAATTAAGTGGCAGACGCTCCAACCAGGACTAGAGGGGCCCTGCCTCTGGACAGGTAGAGGAGAGGGATAACCGGATTTATTGGACTGTGTGGATGCGATGGCCTGGCACATTGGAACCACAAGAATACAAAGCTCTAGTGGACACTGGCGCGCAATGTACTTTAATGCCATCAGGCTACCAAGGGACAGAACCCATCTCTATCTCTGGAGTGACAGGGGGATCCCAACAGCTGACTGTATTGAAAGCTGAAGTGAATCTAACTGGGAATGAGTGGCAAAAGCATCCCATTGTGACTGGCCCAGAAGCTCCATGCATCCTTGGCATAGACTACCTCAAGAGAGGGTACTTCAAGGATCCAAAAGGGTACTGGTGGGCTTTTGGCATAGCTGCTTTGAGCACAGAGAAGATTAGGCAGCTGTCTACCCTACCTGGCCTTTCAGAAGACCCCTCCGTTGTAGGATTGCTGAAGCTTTAAGAACAGCAGGTACCAATTGCTACCACAACGGTGCACCGATGGCAATATCGCACCAACCAAGACTCCCTGATTCCCATCCATGAGTTGGTTCATTGGCTGGAGAGTCAAGGAGTGATCAGCAAGACTTGCTCACCCTTTAATAGTCCTATATGGCCAGTGCAAAAGTCTAACAGTGGACTATCGCGGCCTGAATCAAGTCACACCACCACTGAGTGCTGCAGTGCCGGACATGCTAGAACTTCAGTACGAACTAGAGTCAAAGGCAGCCAAGTGGTATGCCACAATTGATATTGCTAATGCATTTTTCTCCATCCCTTTGGCAGCAGCATGCAGGCCGCAGTTTGCATTCACTTGGAGAGGCATCCAATACACCTGGAATCGACTGCCCCAGGGGTGGAAACACAGCCCTACCATTTGCCATGGACTGATCCAGTCTGCACTGGAACAAGGGGGAGCTCCTGAACACCTGCAGTGCATTGATGACATCCTTGTGTGGGGCAACACAGCAGAAGAAGTTTTTGAGAAAGGGAAAAAAGTAATCCAAATTCTCCTGAAAGCTGGTTTTGCCATTAAACAGAGTAAGGTCAAGGGACCTGCACAGGAAATCCAGTTCCTGGGGGTAAAATGGCAGGATGGACGTCGCCATATTCTGATGGATATGATCAACAAAATAACGGCAATGTCTCCGCCAACTAGCAAAAAGGAAACACAAGCCTTGTGGGATTCTGGAGAATGCATGTTCCAGGCTATAGTCAGCTTGTGAGTCCTCTATATCGTGTGACTCAAAAGAGAAACTATTTTGAGTGGGGCCCCGAGCAACAACAGGCCTTTGAACAAATCAAACAAGAAATAGCTCGTGCAGTAGCCCTTGGGCCTGTCCGTACTAGACCAGCTGTGCAAAACATACTTTACACTGCAGCTGGGGAGCATGGCCTCACCTGGAGCCTCTGGCAGAAAACCTCAGAAGAAACTCGAGGTCGACCTCTGGGTTTCTGGAGCCGGGGCTATCGAGTATCAGAAGCCAATTACACCCCAACTGAAAAAGAGATACTAACAGCATATGACGGTGTTCGAGCTGCTTCAGAAGTTGTGGGTACAGAAGCACAGCTCCTCTTGGCACCACGGCTACCTGTATTACATTGGATGTTCAAAGGGAAAATTCCCACTACACACCATGCGACTGATGCTACGTGGAGTAAGTGGATAGCGTTAATTACACAGCGGGATCGAATGGGAAAACCTAATCGCCCTGGAATCCTGGAAGAGATCATGGACTGGCCGGAAGGCAGAGATTTTGGAGTGCTGACAGAAGAGGTAACTCGTGCTGAAGAGGCACCACCATACAATGAGTTGCCAGAAGACAGAAAGCAGCATGTGTTGTTCACTGACGGATCCTGTCATGTGGTAGAGAGCCATCAGAAATGGAAAGCTGCTGTGTGGAGTCCCACACAACGAGTTGTGGAGGCCATGGAAGGGGAAGGCGAGTCGAGTCAGTATGCAGAAGTAAAAGCCATACAACTAGCCCTAGAGATTGCCGAAAGAGAAAAATGGCCAGTACTGTATCTCTACACTGAGTCATGGATGGTGGCAAATGCTCTGTGGGGGTGGCTGCAGCAATGGAAACAGAGCAACTGGCAGCGCAGAGGTAAACCTATCTGGGCTGCTACCCTGTGGCAAGATATTGCTGCCCAGGTAGAAAACCTGGATGTAAAAGTACGTCATGTGGATCCCCACATGCCCAAGAGTCGCGCTACTGAAGAACATCAGAACAACAAAGAGGCAGATCGAGCTTCAAAAATTAAAGTGGCTCAGGTGGACCTGTACTGGGGACGTAAGGGAGAGCTGTTTGTAGCTCGATGGGCCCATGAAACCTCAGGACATCTGGGGAGGGATGTCACATACAGATGGGCTCATGATCGAGGGGTGGACCTGACCATTGAGGCCATCACACAGGTTACCCATGAGTGTGAGATCTGTGCTGCAATCAAGAGAGCCATGAAGGAAGATGCTGCAAGATCAGCGACAGGTCAACTTTGCAAGGAACTGGGCAAGTGCAACAAGGACTTGAGCTAAGCTGGTGCTGGCATCCAGACATCCAACTCTGCCTGCCCTGAGTGACCACTTCGGCAGATGAAGACTAAATCGTCAACAGTTCTTATGGATGTTTTCCGAGAGAGACCTATAGAATGTAAAGATGTACCTACCTATCAATTTGTTAAAGAACAAGGAGCAATGATGATGAGAATATGCCAAAGTATGGGGGACCTGAGAGTGACACAAATGTTATGGAATAAGGGGTGTAGGTTGTAATGGGTCTGGCTGGGATGTTAACTTTCCCTGCAGCAGCCCATACAGTGCTGTGCTCTGCACTTGTAGCTAGAACAGCAGTGGTATCACACCAGTGTTGTGTCTGCTGCTGAGCAGTGCTGGCACAGCATCAGGACTTTCTCTAACCCTTCTAGGGGGTGAGCAAAAAAGTGAGAAAGAAACATCACCAGGGCAGCTGACCTAAACCAACCAAAGGGATATTCCATACCATATGATGTCACACTCAGCAATAAAAGGTGGGAAAAGGAAGAAGAGGGGAGGGGTGGGCTCTCGTTGCGAAAACGTCTATCCTCCTCCCGAACACCAGCTATGTGTGTTGAGGCCCTGCTTCAAGGATGTGGTCAAGCAGCGCTCATTTGTGGGAAGTAGAGAGTAATTTCTTTCCTCTGCACTTCCACATAGCCTTTACTTGTTTTGTGTTGTTATTCCCTTTCCCCCTTCCCTCTTCCCCTTTCCCTTTTTTCCCTTTAGTTGAATTGTTTAATTAATAATAATATTTCCATAATAATATTTTTTTTCTCTTTAATTAAATTATCCTTATCTCAACCTGTGAGTTGTTCTTTCCTTTACTTCTTCCCCTCCTCATCTGAGGAGGGGGAGTGAGAGAGCGGTTGTGGTGTTCAGCTGCCTAGCACGGTAAAACCACCACATCAGTCAAACACAAGATATTCAGAAGTTTTACAGGTGAATACTCAGCTTCAGCTTTCTTCCTTCTGTTTCTTGGCTTGAGCACCTTCCCAATTTACATGTAACTATTCCCATCTTTCTGCTAATGTCTTTAATTGTCTACATAATGTTAACCAACATAATGTTAAGTGAGGTTTCTAAATTAGATAACCACCCATACTTCCTAAGAGAGAGATAAATAGATTCACCTCTGGCAGGGGATCAGATTTTGCTTGATAAATGCCAATTTCTGTGGGAGAAGTTAGGAAAATTAACTGCTTATTCAGGTCTCTCCAGTAAGATGAATCCCAGCCCTTGCCTTTACCTACTTATCACTTGCCCTCACCCTTCTTTGACACTAGTGAAAGAAGTCCTCTCTAGCTGGCTGCAAAATGTTGTATTTGATTTCGCCACTTCTGGGGAGTCACCTTTGTCTGGAGCTTATTTCTTTCTCCATGGCATTTTCTATTATTTTCTGTCTCAGTACAGATCTCCTTCCAGTCTTCAGTGCCCTTTTTCTCAGGGTCCCTGTTGCCCTGTTCAGTACTTCACATCATCCTGGACATTGATGTTCACAGAGAAAAAGCACTGGATTTGGGGAATGGACAGCTGGAGGAATGGATATTTTATTAAGCCTGATTCATGCTTTGATAGTTTGAATTTCTATATCTAACAGAGATGCTTTAAATTTTGTGGTGTGAGACTAATCCTGTCAAATCAAAAGCAATAAATATGAGCATATAAATTTAATGGCGAAGAAAGAATTATATCTTTGTTTGTCCTTGTGGTGCAGAAACAATCATATCTTGTACAATAATCCTGCATGCATAAATTTTAAAAAGGTAAAATGAGAGGATTAAGGTTATGCAAAAATTAAGACAGTTAAAAGGTTGGAAACACAGTTTAAGGAACATATGACCATTTTTTTGCCATGGAAAGGAGATACAGCAGTGTCCCAGAAACATGGTGCTGGGATCTGTGTTAAAATATTCTTAAATGATCCAAAAAGCAAGGGCAGACTAAGGGTGTTTATAATATGAAATTACTCAAGTAGTCAAAGTAACACTGATTACTGAGATTAGTAGAATTGTCCTGATGTTGAATGATAAGGTGATAAATAGCCAGCTGTCAATAAATGGGGGAAAATCTATGGGGAAAAAATCTATGGGGAAAAGCAGCTTTTGTCCCTATATAGAAATGGGCTTTAAAATTAATTATTTCTACCTGGCAGTGGGAACTTGGAGCTATTCTCTGAAGAGTTGACTTGCTGCCCAGCCACCATCTTAAAGGTAAAGAGGGATGCTTGAAGTCTGAGAACAGACTAGAAAATATAATGCTGGCTCTATACAAATCTATGATGTACATAAATCTGGATGCAGTGGGGTTGCTGTGCACAACCTGATTGCTCTATTTCTAAAAAGGATATTTTGGAAAGCAATAGTGAACAGATTAGGAGTTGCAATAAATTTTCCATATCACAGGCATTTAGCACCATCTGAGATGTCTTAACATGTCAGTCATCTGCATTGGGCTGGCAGATACTGGAGTGTAGTTAATTAAGATTTTCCATGCAAATGTCCTGAAGATGACAGGTAATGAAAAGCAAACAGTTATTAGAGGTGCATCATGGTGGCATGGGGAACTGGGGTTGATTCCCACAGAGACAATGCTCTTAGCCAGCCAGTGCCAGGCAGTTTACTGAATTTATTTCAACTCCTTTGGAAAAAACACTGACTCCCAGAGGGCAGGATGGCTTCCTTGCATTTCTCCTGTGTTCTTTTAACTACGGCTTTTGTCCTCTTGGGAAATGCACCTCACACCATGGAACAAAGGGCAACCCACCGCTTGTTTCTCAGTGTTTCCTGAGATGGTAATGCGTTATGGTGATTTCCAATGGCTCTCCACCAGCCTTGGGCAAGTGGAGGACCTCTTGGATCACTCTCAACCCCTCAGGCTGCCCTGATGAAATCCTTACAGTGCTGGGACTTTTCAACATAAAAATTAAGTCTAATCAAGAGCACCCCACCCCACTCCTTTATTAGGCAGGACTATTTTATGCAATTCATCTGTTTCTATGGTTGTGGATGTTTTTATTTTTGCTTTGTTTCCTACTAATTTCCACCTTTTTGCCACCCATGAGTTAAAAATCAGCTATGTCTGCTCTTGTTGCCAGATTTTTAAATTCTACTTTATCTATCAACTGTGTTGTGTTTCTTCTTTTACATACACCATTCTTGCAATAAAGATTGGGGAACCAGAGCTTGCTGCACCTTTATCTTCATCTATATCAGCTTTGAGGCTGTAAAATCTCCATTCCCTTTACTGAACTGGCAGGATCAGCTCTTGGGAAGCAAAAGGCCCCTCGGAAACAAGGGGATGTTTCATAGCAGCACCTCTCTGTTAACAGCTGCATTTTAAAAACACTTACACACACCACACCCCCCCCAGTTTCTTCAAAACTATAAAGTGGCATCAGCTCTGTTGAACCACCTGCTTGTATGTGCCCACCTGTTGGCAAAGGAAAATGACAAGTGGCTTTTGCTTTTGAGTAGCCCTGAGCTTGATGGGAGCAGGGTGAAGGTGAGGAATGTAAGGGCTCATCTCCTTGTGCTGCCACAGACCTGCTTCATCGCAATGCCTCTTGCTTAGGTCTCCAGCTTAAAACAGGGCTGGAAACCCTGTCCTTCCCATACTGTTTTTTGTCTTGTCTAGTTTTCTGGGATGTTTTCCCATTAGTTCCCATGCAAAACATAGCCTGATTTTCACTGGCAGCTGCTAGATATGGCTGGCACATGGACACTTTGTTGTAGGACATTTCCTCCAGCCTTTCATCTCCCAGCTTGTGGATATGCCAGTTTCATTTCTGGAGAGATTTCATTTTGATTTTCAAGTCATTTTGGGGGCATATCACACCTGAAGAGAAAGACAAGACAAGGCTAGCAGATGAGGCAGGATTTGGGGGCAGGTTTTCCTCTGCACCTGGAGCTGCTCTGTGCTTCCAAGGGGTGCTCCACGGACCAGGAGATTTTCTCCTTTGGTTATGGCCAAATAATGGAAGAAGGACATTGTACTAATATTAGTTATACCAATATAACAAAAATAATAGGATAAAATTATTCAGAGAATAAATGAATAAACAAACAGACAAAAGGTAATGGTCACAAAACTGGTGAATTGATGATGGGTTTGGCTGTTAGAAGTGGAATGAGGAGGAAAAGATGACAAATATAATACTTGGGTTATCATCAGAAAATGTCCTGGCAGCAGAACTGATGGCAGCAATAGTTTGGTAGCACCTTTTGGCATCATGGCTTATTCGTTGTGCTTGTAATGGTGCCTTGTTGAGTTTATCAGTGTCTGTGCATACATTTTAACCACACCAAGGCAATATGTGCAAGACATGGGTGTATTCCTGGAGGAAACAGGCCCAAATTCTTTGCTGTCACTCTGGGTTTTATAAATGTGTCATTAGTTTGCAAGCTGGACTAAATTTATTTTCCTCCAATGAACTGTGTAAAGCCAACTGGAGGGCTCTACACCAACTCCCTGGGGATGCTTAACCAAGTTATTCTGGTTTGCCCATGTAGACACTTTGCAAAGATTAACCTGGATCTACAGTTTAGACAGTTTAGTCTACAAGTTTAGACAACATCCTAACTTCAGACGGCTCCACTTTTTGTGAGTTAAATAAAAGCCCCAGGCCTGATTGGCCCAGCATCGTGAAGAAGTGTGGATTAGAAGCTGAATGCCTGAATTATTAAGTTCAAGATCATCTCTGTCATGGGTTGTTTAGCAGGGCCATGCACAGCTTGATGGATTCAATTGCAAACCTGGGCTGTGTTCATATACATTTGCTTGTGTCAGCTTCAAGCTGGGATGCAAGTTCAGTGAAAGGAAAATAATGCAGAGACTAGCTAGGCTGCTGGGTTTCTCCAGCTAAAAGCAAAGAATTTACCTGGTTGAAGGTGAAAACTTCTTGATACCAACAAGTTTCATGGGGATCTACATGGAAAATAAATAGGTGCAGGCAGGCTGAGCTGTAGCAAGAGAAAAATCTGTGCTGAAACTCTGCTCTGAAGATTAGAGCATCTTGAGCAGAAATGTATGGCTTCTTTGGAAAGGGCAGCACCACATCTGAGAAGGAAAGCTGCTGTGTCCTGACTCAGGCAGGACTGTGGAGGATGAAAGGTGCTGCAGAAGGCAAACATGCCTCAGCTTACTTCAGAGCAGGCTATGAATTGAGATCTGCTGCCCGAACCTGTCCAAGCTCTGTGCACACTGTGTGACTACCAGCACCTTGTTTGCTATCATGTCCCTTGGCAGATCTTTTCACATTTAGGTCCCTCTAAAGCAAAGATTGTGACAATGCCTTTTAAAGAAGCTATTCCTTTTGTCTCCCAAACCATGCAGTTTTCAAAAGGGAAAATATTTCATAGAGCTCACCCCCTGCAAGCCAGAAAAGAGCATACAACATTAAGTTTGCATAGATGCTTCTAGTACAATTTTAGCTCAGGGCTTTCATTTCCTTCAGTACCTGCCTCACAGGTCCTCCTTCTCTGTGGCATCCCCTAGTAGAAATCAGTGTTTTTACATCTCTCACAAGGCCAAACAACACAGCAGCCGTTCGCTTCCTTTTGTCCCTGCTGCAGGAATCACTCCATGAAATCCCCTGGCCTGTGTTATAATGGAGGTCAGAGCAGAGCAAAATATCCCCTCCTGGCCTTAAAACCTATGAATAATATTGTCCCTTGGAGACTCCAGCTGGGATGCAGTGGGAAGAGCTGCTCTTACACCTGGGCTACAGACTCAGGCTGGATAAGACCGCTGTGCACGGACGGACAGACAGGGTGTGTCCCCCCAGTCCAGCTGCATCCCCAGCCCTGCGGCATCACGGCTGCAAAGCCACCATGAGTGGGGATGGCTCCTTGCGCGTCTGCTCTTGCAGACACCACAGAGATGGAAGGGAAAAAGAAAATAAAACCTGTTTATTGCTCAACTTGCTCTAGGCATGTTTTAGTTTATTGTTCAGCTTGGTTCATTTCAGTGTTTCAATTTGAATGGTTCACTTAGTTGCTGTGGCTAAAAAAAATAAATTAAGAAAACCATAAGAAAAACCTATTAAAAAAAAAGAAGAGACAGCAGCAAAAGTTGAGATTTGTCAGACCCCACAGCACCTCACAATGCCAGAGGTATCAGGATAATTTAAGGGCACAATCCTGCACTCCCAATTGCCTATTCCACCTGTCGAGCTTCTATTGGCACCCCTTGGAGGAGCTCCCTGTGCCAGCACACAGCACTCACAAGAGACCGCATTGCAGATACCATGCTGCACACACATTTGGCTTTCGATATGGGATGCTTTGCCAGGGAGTGCACAGATCCCACAACTGCTGCTTGTGTTTCCTGAGCTCATAGGTGGTGTGTGGAATCACTCTTGATTTGCACTGGGAGCAAAAGGTGGTGGCACCATCCTATCTATGGCAACCCATCAGCAGCCCTGATTCATCTCCAGTAGGTCCCTGAAAATGGCATCACCATGTGCTGCCTCTGTCTCAGCTCAGGAGCTCTTATTTCAGCAGTCCTAATTATGCTTCTGCTGATCCTCCAGACCTCGCCTCAGCTATCTCTGCCTCCAGCCAAGTGGGGCTGAAAGAAAACAGGATCCAGCTCCTTCACACAGCAGCTTTTAATGTTTGGAGAAAACTTCTCCAGCAGCAAGTGTACTAATCTCTATGGGAGATAAGTCAATTACAGCAAATTGAGCTATTTCATGTCTGGCTGCAAATGGCTTTCAGTTACACAAGTAGATACATTAATCTAATAACTAATGATCATATATTTTACTAATTATACAACGCTGTGTGAGGTATTATATCTAATTGTATTTAAGATTAAGACATATTTATGTGTATTTTTGCCAGTTGCCTGGCTGGTGCAGATGTATGAAAACAGGAAAAGAGAGCAGGAATGCTACCAAAGGAAAAAAACCCAAACCACTGACATCTGACAGCAGTGAGGTGCCCCACATCCCACATTTGGACTGGGATATTTCATTTTCCTGGCTCAAGGTATCCCTGAAGAAGCCAGAAGATAGTTATCAAAATAAGAACCTGAAAAGAGATCTTTAAAGGAATCTCTTATGCTTATCCTGAAGGATATTAGTATGTGTTAAGATCACTCCCTGAGCTTGCCTGGGCTATTGGTCAATATGGTAATGTGTCCTAAATGCAGTTAGGCAATCATTGGTTATTCTCTTTAGTAAATATTTTTATTCATGTGGGTATTTTTTGCATCAGTCTAACAGCAATCTATCATATGTGAAGGTCTTGTGGCAGCTGTTGTTAAAATCAATATGTGTTAGGATGCCAGAAAAATGAATTCATTTTTCTTGTCTTTGACATTCTAACTAAAGATCATAATAAGAGATAATGATAATGATGCAGGGTAATGATTAGAGACACTTTGTTAAAGGAAAGAAAGAAATCAAGCAAGCAAGAAGAGAAAGGGTGGAAAAACAATGTAAAAGGATCTTATTTTTCCCTGGGGGAAATGTGGAGTTAATTGCTAGGGAGGCATATATAGAAATCACAATTAACGTGCCCTCCTTCACCTTTGTCCTATCATTCTCAGACAGACCCCAGCATTGTAGTCGTGCATCTTACCTCCCCTGAAGAAACCAGTTCCAAACCCAGGGCCTAGGCCTTCAATCCCACGTGAGCAAATGTCTTTACAAACACAGCGGACTACCTTTTTACCAGGAGAGGAGACCCTGTCCCTGTTTTGTAGCTCTCAGTGTGGAACATGATGTGGAACATGGAACATCACAGCACAGGTTTTGTGGGACTGCATCTCCATGGCATAAGTGGCTGTGACTTACTCTACAATGTATTTGTGTGGCAAAACAAAATCAGGAAGTCTTCCTTATTTTCAGTGATGTATAGAGGTGTGCACGCATGTGTGTTTGTATGTGTGTATCATATATTGGCACCTATGTTCATACACAAAGAGATACCATGTGTGCATATAAACACGTGTGCATATACACAAATGTGCAGGCAAGTACACAAAGCTAAAAACCTGTTCGTGCTAAAAGAACACCTACATGATGAAGAGATGGATAGATAGGAAGGGATTTGTGTGAGTTTAGAATATTTCTTTATTAAAGTGCAGATGGCTTTCAGTCTTCACTTGAGCAAAGCTAACTGTGCAGTGGCACAGGGCTCAGACAACCTGTAATACAATGTAGTGCAACATAACATAATGCAACATACATACAAGCATGTGTAACATATAGAAGATATGTATATAAGCCCCCCTTGCCAAACCATCCCCTTGGAGATACTAGTCATTATATGCATGCATCTGTACCTACACATAAATATATGAATGCACTTATATGTGTATATAAGGAACTGTTTGTATGTGAAGACTTCTACCTGTACAAGTAGCAGATTAACTACTTCTTAGGTACAAATTAGCAAAAACACATGAGAATATATTTTGCACATCATCTTTCTGACCAGATATACAGCATGTGTGTGTTTGAATGTCTCTGAAGTACACTGGGAGTCTTCAGAGTGATGTAAAAACTGAATAATCAAAAATATATTAATTTTGTTAAACAGCAGGTATGGAAACAAGGCACATGCGTAACACAGTTGCTGAAATCCTGACACGGCGGCTGACGGAAGACCCATGCAGTGGAAAGATGAAGATCCTATATAACATCACCAGTGTTAACCCCCCCAATCCTTATCCAGAAAAGCAAGCTGTGTCTCTCTGAACACGCTCCTCCTGCTCTGATTTCCAGCCTGTAAGCAGAGCTGTGGCAGAATCACAGAATCACAGAATTGAAGGGGTTGGAAGGGACCTCGAAAGATCATCAGGTCCAACCCCCCTGCCAAAGCAGGTTCCTTAGAGCAGGTTGCCCAGGTAGGCGTCCAGACAGGCCTTGAATATCTCCAGAGAAGGAGACTCCACAAACTCCCTGGGCAGCCTGTTCCAGTGCTCCGTCACCCTCACCGTGAAGAAGTTCTTATGCATGTTGGTGCAGAACTCCCTGTGCTCTATCTTGCGGCCATTACCCCTTGTCCTGTCCCCACAAACCACTGAAAAGAGGTTGGCCAAATCCCTCTGTCTCCCACACCTCAGGTATTTATACACACTGATGAAATCCCCTCTCAGTCTTCTTTTCTCCAGGCTGAACAGACCCAGGTCTCTCAGCCTTTCCTCATAGGGAAGATGCTCCAGGCCCCGTATCATCTTTGTGGCCCTCCGCTGGACTCTTTCCAGGAGATCCCTGTCTTTTTTGTAACAGGGAGCCCAGAACTGGACACAGTACTCAAGGTGAGGCCTGACCAGGGCAGAGTAGAGGGGGAGGATCACCTCCCTTGACCTGCTGGCTACGTTCCTTTTAATGCACGCCAGGATCCCATTGGCCCTCTTGGCCACGAGGGCACTCTTCTGGCTCATGGTCAACCTGTCATCCACCAGGACCCCCAGGTCCTTCTCCTCAGAGCTCCTCTCCAGCAGGTCACCCCCCAGCCTGTACTGAAACATCCCGTTGTTCCTTCCCAGGTGCAGGACTCTACACTTGCTCTTATTAAACCTCATTTGGTTTCTTCCTGCCCATCTCTCCAGCCTGTCCAGGTCTCGCTGAATGGCAGCACAGCCTTCTGGCGTGTCAGCCACTCCTCCCATCTTTGTGTCATTGGCGTACTTGCTGAGGGCAGACACTATTCCCTCATCAAGGTCGTCGATGAAGATGTTGAAAAAGACCAGACACAGCACTGACCCCTGGGGAACACCGCTAGTCACAGGCCTCCAGCCGGACTCTGTGCTGCTGATCACGACCCTCTGAGCTCGGCCAGTCAGCCAGTTCTCAACCCACCTTACTGTCCACTCCTCTATCCCACACTTTCTCAGCTTTGCTAGCAGGATGTCATGGGAGACAGTATCGAAAGCCTTGCCAAAGTCAAGGTAGATGACATCCACTGCTCTCCCCCCATCTACCCAGCTGGTGATGCCATCATAGAAGGCAACGAGGTTGGTCGAGCACAACTTCCCTTTGGTTAATCCATGCTGACTGCTCCTCAGGGCTGACTGCCCTGTCCCAGGAGGTGGCCGGCGTGTTCAAATGGCAGAGGGAGGCTAATCTTGTAGGTGCAGGCACCTTGGGCGGCCGCTCTTTATGCACATGTGGTTCAGTTCCACTAATCACACCGCTGCTCTGACATTCCTCCCAATATTTAACTTTCCTGGGACCTCTGATAGTTTATTAGCATTTTCAGGCTACAGGTATCAGTGTTTCTGCCTTCAATTACTCGGACGCTTTTGCTGCATGAGAATTCCCTGCCCCAGGCTAAGCGGTGACTGCGGTGATAGGAATGATCATTTGTGGGTGATGTTTCAGCAACATGCACAGGGAAGTGGAAGATGATCTGTGACAAACAAAATGAATAGTATCAAAAATCAATTCTACTCCTGCTGCAGAAACGAGCGAATGACAGAGAAAAGGCAATTCAACATCCCTTTCCTCTAAAGGAGGACTCAAAGAGAGAAGAACATTAAAAGAAATATTCACTTTGCTATTGCACAAAAAGACATCCCACTTGAAAATTTTTGATTTTTGATCTGGGTCCAGGTGTGTCTGAGCATTTCCAGCATCACCTTTGGTGCTGGCAAATCCAGGCAGTGCTGGGTCTTGAGCCCAAACATGCTTAAGGACCCCGGTGGGAGCCAGACTCTCACACAGGTCCTGTTCTTGTCTGTGTGTACACGTGTGGCATGCTCGCACATGTGCACACGTGTTTCTTTGCTCTTAACACTTTGGTGCCTTGTTATCACAGGATCCGAGGGCTATTTAAACTCTTAGATCTCTATATGATGCCAAGAAGACTTGATCTAAAGCCATGGCCAAAGCAGCACACCAATACCTCCCACACCTATCAAGAGCAATTGTGTTTTTCTTTGGCTGAGGTATCTGCTTTGGCTATAAAAGCAGTTGATTTGTGCAGACCTGTGCCTGTAATAAGAGCAGGAGTTGAAATTACTCTGGATTTTGGAGGTCTGAGCATTGCCATGAATTTTGCCAAAGCACTTTCTGTCATAATCTGAAACTGTTCCTTTGTGTAGGAACAGGGGGAAAAAGCAAATGAGAACAAAAGAGAGAAAATGAACACGGAGGGTGGCTTCCTCTTTACCCTCACATGCTCCCTCCATCTCAGTCTGAAACCATGGAAGTTAAAGGCCAGAAATCCCAAATTCTACATTAACAGGATATTTTGCTCTGAAAAAAATAGCTTTGACAGAGGAGAGGATGTTGATTAGGGACTTTGTTATCGTTAGAGTCAATCTGAAGGCACGTAAAAGAAGACACATCATTCCCACCACCAGTAAATGGGATGGGGGGAGAATTTGGTGTGTGAGTTCTGGCATGTGGCATCCTCCTGCTCCTGCCACAATGCTCCAGTGCAGCCCCCAACACCACCATTGTGCTGGCCGGGGTCTTCACCTCCCTGACTCCTAAAAGGAGGCTATTTCAGATATTCACTGCTCTGATAATTAGAAACCTTCTTCTAATTTTCAGACTAAATTTATTCATGGCTGGTTTATATCTATTTGCACTTCAATAACTGACTCCCAGAGGGAGGGAGGGATTGCTGTGCTGTAGATGGAGGTGAGCAGTTTGACCCAGAGAGGAACCAGGCTCCTGCAGCCTCCGCAAGAGTCCCTGTGACGGCATTGAGCAATGTGCATTTGCAGTCAGTGAACAGGGCTGAAAAGTTAATAGGATCAGGCCTGCAGGCAGTGAAGTTCAGAGCTGGTCATCATTTCTTAGATTAATTATTTGGTGGTTCCAAAATGACTGCTGCAAACTCAGGCTGGGGCTCGGTACCGTCTGTCCCCCCATTGCTCAATGCCACCAACATTGCTCTGGAGTTACACCCCCACTACTCCAGCATCTGCCCACACTGCTCCAGGCTCCAAATGATGCTGCAGCCCTCCAGGACCACACAGGAATGAGCAGCTTGCCCAGGCTGGGGGCATGGAGGTCTCTAACCAGTGAGGAATGAGAACCCAGCGTGCCAGCACCCAACCCTGTGCGCATTTCCCATCTGCCAAAAAAGAGCCACTCGGAATAGCCACTGCATTAGCCATGCTTAACTGGCCTCTAAATAAACTTCAGAGCTGTTTAAATAAACATATGACAATGATGAGTTTCTTGCAGTTTTCTTTTAAATAAAGGCCTGTTGCTGCTAATACCCAAATTCCACTAATGATTTGAAAACAATTAGTGCCTTTCTGGGTGATGGAAAGGGTTGGTAGCTGTTGCCTTTGCCCACTTTTGGTTTTATTTACGGCCTTCCTCTCCCTTGTCTTGACATTTGCCACACAACATTGGGAAAGGCTGAGGAGAGAGGAAGCAATACCTGATCATGTAAACAATTAGACCTTTATCCATCCTGCCCAGAGAGGTCCTTTATCTGATGACAACCTCTGCAGAACGGAAGAAGAGTAGTTATCTCCCTCTGGGACCATCCTAACTATTCAATCAATTCTCCTCAATTACTAACAAATCTAAATGTGGTTTATCTGCCCAGGAATCATTCCAATATCAAGTGAGTATCTATCAATAAAACCCCCAAAGGCAATCTTTTTTTCAGAGCTGTCAATAGAACCTCTGAACCACAAAGAGAGGGAGCTGACAAATGAGATATTTTGCCTTTTTTTTCTTTTTTGAGCACTTAATTAAGTCGAAAAGAAGCTGTCAAGGATAATTTTCAAAGCACACGGCCTCAGCATCTGACATTTGATAATATTACACTCCATGTTGATTGAAATTGATTTTTTTCTCCCCCCCTTTTTTTTTTGGTTGGTGGAAAGCTGCAAAAAAAATGGGACATTTAACAACTTTCTTGCCCATAGATCCAAGGACAGCAGGCCAGCTTGTAAAGGTCAGTCATGACAAACAGTATGATGAGTTTTTAAAACCAGCTGAGTTTAACAATAGTAGGGTATAGCTATGTTATTTCAGTGTCAATAAAGTAAGCTGCTCAGCAGTTAGCAAATATCTCAGCAAGATCAGAGGCACTGGGATTAGAAATAATAGTAAATTTATAGGGTCGGATTCTGATCTCAGTTAATACCACTGTAAATCCAGAGAGAACTTCATTGACTTCAATAGGTTTTGATCCAGAATAGTCCAGATGCGGTCATTTTCTGAACTTGTTACGGGAAATGTCAATTGTATAATTGCCTGGGATTTATTTGTATTTATTTTTCACCCTGTTGGGAGCTGGGTATTTCCCTTCCCTTTCACACTGTAAAAGGCGCTACTGTAAATCTCTCTGGATGATCATCTGCTTATATGCCTAAGCCACTTTGTAAACCTATATAGGCAGTAGTTGCCACTTCCATGCCTTTGGAACAGGAACAAGTGCCACTCTACAAAAGTGGAGCAGAATCTGACCCCTGTCATTTCTCAGACAACTCAAGAAAAAACACGGCTGACAAAATTCAGGTTCCAGGTGTTCCTTGCTGTTCAGATCTCCAAGCAGAGACTGTGATCAGTATTTAGTATATGCTGGTTAGCACCCCACGCAGAGAAACAACACAGGCTCTCGGCAAATTGATTTGAAAGATAATATTTTATTAAAGTTCTGTACTTTTGTGCTCTTGCAGCTGCAGCTGAGCAATTATGGCTTTTCAAGAACAATTTATTGGTTATTGAAATCTTGGCTGCAGAAATAGACTCCATAGCAGGGCAATTGCATGAGAGGCCAGGAAAGCTGAAGATGCTCTCCCTGGCTTCTGGGCAGACCAGCAGCAACCTGCTGAAGTTGGTGGGAGTCAGCAGGGGTGATTTGTGTTCAGGCGCAGGGTACCATGTGCCTCAATGAGGAGCTCCAGGAGCAGGTCAGACCCTGTACCTCTTATTTGTTTTGAACTCTTGCACAGGATGAGCTGGAGTTGCACCAACATCATGTTGCAGCAAACTTCAGAAGACCCAGTTCTGGAGGGACCAAGGCTCCAGCAATGGTGATGGCGCTATCTCATCAGAAACCAGCTATAAAGTGGCACGTCTGCCTTAAACAGATACATCATTCCTCAGGAGTGCGCAGTTTAGACACCAGGCAGCTTTTACACATCAGAGAGCCACAGCAAGACAGCAAGCTGAATTAATTACTTGAATTGCCCAAGATCATTGAGGAAATCTGTAGCAGAGGCCAGAAATGGGCAGAAACACCCTCAGATCAGCATCTCCATTGTCAATGGCACATTGTTTTGAACGCATGGGTTGAGAAGTGTTAAGCTGGGCTAGACTGAGAAGAGACATAATTATCCCAGGTAAGAATTAACTTGGAGGAATTGGGAACAAGGCACCACCTGACTCAAGCAAAATGATCTAAATCTGTCTGTCTGTAGTGGGTTTACGTGGCAAGGTTATGGTAGCAGGGGGCCATAGGGGTGGCTTCTGCAAGAAGGATCTAGAAGCTGCCCCATGTTTGGTAAGGGCCCCACTGCTGACCAGAGCTGAGCCAATAAGTGATGCTGTTTTGCGCCTCTGTGAGAGCATATTTAAGACAGGGAAAAAAAACGCTGCACTACACAGCAGCTGGGAGAGTGAGAGGAGTGAGGAACAGCCTTGCAGGCACCAAGGTCAGTGAAGAAGGAGGGGGAGAGGTGCTCCAGGCGCCAGAGCAGAAGTCCCCTGCGGCCTGTGGTGAGGACCATGGTGAAGCAGGCTGTCCCCTTGCAGCCCATGGAGTACCATGGTGGAGCAGGGTTCCACGCTGCAGCCCGTGGAGGAGACCACGGTGGAGCAGGTGGACCTGCACCAACGGAGGCTGCGGCCTGTGGAAGACCCCTGCTGGAGCAGATTCCGGGCCGGACCTGCAGCCCGTGGAGAGGAGCCCACACAGGAGCAGGTGACCTGGCAGGAGCTGCTGCCCGTGGGGGACCCAGGTTGGAGCAGTTTGCTCCTGAGGGATGGACCCCGTGGTACGGACCCATATCTGGAGCAGTTCTTGAAGAGCTGCTGCCTGTGGGAAGCCCACGCCGGATCAGTTCAGCAAGGACTGCATCCCGTGGGAGGGACCCCACAGCACGGGACGAGAGTGACCGAGAAGGAGCGGCAGCGAAGAAGCGCTATAGACTGACCATAACCCCCATTCCCCCCTTCCCCTGCGCCACTCGGGTGAGGAGGTGGAAGAGGGTGGATGGGGGGGAAGGTGCTTTTAGTTTCTTTCCTTTCTTGCTTGCTTCTCTAGCTCGTTAGTAATAGGCAATAAATCTTACTATCTCCCTATGCTGAGTCTGTTTTGCCCATCACGATAATTACTGCGTGATCTCCTCGTCCTTATCTCAACCCTTGAGCCCCTTTCATCGTATTTTCTCCCTGTTTCTCTTTGAGGAGGGGGAGTGAGAGAGCGGTTGTGGTGGAGCTTGGCCGCCCACCTGAGTAAAACCACCACACTGTCCCACACCAATCCCTGAATAGCTCTCCTGCAAGTGGTGCACCAGAATTAACCGAGCACATGTTGCAGTAGGTACGTTTCACCCCTTGGAGGAATACTATAAATGTTGGTCTTGTGGATGCCACTTCTGCAGCACCCTGAGATGGAGAGAGAGAGAGGCTCAGATACTCAGTCAGTACTGTCTCTGGAAAGCTCTCACAACCATTAGCTGACTGCTTCTTGTTTCACAAAGAGTGTTTTTTGTTTTTTCTTTTCCTTTTTTTTTTTTTTTTCTTTTTTTTTCTGAAAAGCACTTGTGTTGCTGTCAGCCCCAAATATCACCATGGCCATGAGTGGATGAGGGTAGCTTCAAACCCTTGCCTGGGTGTGCAGGAGGGAACTGGCTTCCTGTCATCCCATCAGTCATGATGCTGTGGCTGCCCATCTGTGCTGGTTTAAAACCCCGTTGTGGCCACTTTCCCATCTGGAAAGGCCAAATCTTGCCAGCAGTGGGATCCTCTAACACTTGGTGATCAGTTCCATTCAAACCCTCTTGTTCGTCATCATTTTCAGAAATGTTGCAGGGAACAAGCAGTGATAGATGAGAAACTGAGCACTATCTGCTGGCAACAGCCGTCTGACAAAGTGATAATAAGTATGGCTAATTCCCTTGGGTATTATTTGTACGCAGTGCATAGATAGGGGTGAATTATTGCTGTCCCTGATTGTCTAATGATTTTTTTTTCCATCTCATATGATCTTTTTTTCTTACCTGGTATTTTTGACATCTGAGAAATTCATATTGACAGGTTGATCTATATTGTCTAATATAACATAGAGTGTAATCAATCATGAATCCTGCCCAGCTTTTTTCAGTAACTTCAGTTACAGTGAAATCTGTCTGAGGTCTATCCCAAGGTAATGAAGATTGCATGACTAATTTCCACTAAAAACTTGCCATATAGACCAAATACATTAAATAATAAAAATACTCAGCCCTTAACTTACTACTCAGCATTTACCACTGCAAGACCAGACCAGACCTGAGACTCAGGAATGTTATATTTCTTTCTCCATATGGTGTCTGTTCAGAGAAAGCCAAGCTTGGATGGACCTTCATCTGCCTCTCTTCAGCCATGGACAGTTTAGCTGACCATAGCCAACTGGGTATGATGGGGAGACATTCATTTTTCAGATGTTTTGGGTGGGATGGGGACTGTGCTGCCAGCGCAAGGATGCCACAGAAAAGCTCCTGATGGCCTGTTTTTGGGGTAGGTCTGGTGTCGCAGTCCAGGAAGTGCCAATGGCATAGGATGGATGAGACATGCTGGTGTGGTGCTGGTTTCAGAGGAAAGGAGCACAGTCTCCATGAAATCATAGAATCATAAAATATCCCACATTGAAAGGGACCCACAAGGATCACTGAGTGCAAATCCTGGCTCCACAGAGGGCTATCTAAAAAACAAACCCTGTGTCTGAGAGCACTGTCCATATGCTTCTTGAACTGTGGCAGGCTTGGCACCATGACAGTTTCCCTGGGGAGCCTGTTCCAGGACCTGACCTCCCTCTTGGTGAAGAGTGTCTTCAGACTCATAATTAGGAGTTGAGAAAATAATGCAAAAAGAGGGATTTTCAACAGAAACTGGGAAACTTTTGGAGAAGAAACAAGAAAGGCTTTGTCAAAGCCAGAGCAGGACTCAGCCTTGCAATCCAAATGTTTATAGAGGAGTTTTTTACATTAAACTCAGGGAAAGCTGACAGAGGAGAAAAATTACATACTTCAGGATGTCTCTTGGGATGAGACACTATGAAAATTTCTTATATTGAAATAGAGGCTGGAAGCTGACAATAATCAAGAACAAGGAAAGTAAATCCAATTAAATAAAGTCCCTCTTAAGCAGTACACTTTAAAACAGACAACTGGATCACATGTGGGATGGGGCATGCTGATAAACCAACCAGAAAGCCCCAGCAGGGACATCAGTGTTGTTTAATCAGAAAGGGGGAACCACAACAAAATGGGACAGCCTTAAAAGAATGAAACCAAGAAGAGTCAAGAAGAAGGAATAAAAAGCAGGTAAGAGGTGGGGAAGTTATTTAAATATGCAGTTTCAGAGACTGTCAGTAAAAAAGTGTGAAATGGCTTCCCATCAGGTCCAGAAAAGTAAAAAAAAAAAAAAAAGTTAGCGTGGAGATAGAGACATACAAAGCCAAAGGAGATATGTTCTTTCAAATGAATGTGGTGGGCTCCACAGCTCGTTGCCAATAGATATGTTGGATGCTGACAGTTGATGTGGTTTCAGAACACAATTAGATTAATGAAATAGAAATCCATTAAGGCCACTGACTACAGAGCTACCACTTTCACCTCACAAAGTCCCTGTGTTGGAAACTGAGACAATATATGTGAGGCAAATAAATTTGTACTTGTCATGTTCTTCAGGCTTTCTCTAGGCTTTAGCCAGGAGCAATTGTTGAATGCAGAGTACTGAGCCATGTGGTCCTTCAGATTGATGCAGACGATCATTTTATGTTCCTTTGGCTGCAGCAAAATCCCTAAAACCTGCAGCATCTCAAGAAGCAGCCCAGAGGTCCTGGGCTCTAGATAGAAACCTGGAACAACTTACAACTTCCAGAAATGTCTTTTCAGGCTGTCTGCACCCTTGGGCAGGCATCACAATTACACTGCCTTATTTCAGGATCATTCACTCAGTAATGAAAGCTAGAAATACATATTTGAATTGAAGGTAGGGGTTCTCACGCCTAATTCTGAGTCAGGACCATTTCACACCTGGGGCTGTCCAAGAGCAGAGGGTGACTGACCATTATTCTGCTGTGGGGGAGAACGGAGGGACAGGAGGGTCTGGCTATGGCTGTCCAGCTCATGTGAATGGCCCAGACAATGTCCATGTGATGAGCACAGTTGGGTCATCCATGTGCTTTTGGAAACCTGAGCACTATTCCCTACACCAAGAATAAAGAGTGCGAGCCATACATTCCCTGATGTGTTCCTGCTGTGGCATGCACTTAAATCCCACCACCTGAAAACATTCCTGCTCTACCTTACACTGCCAGCTTTAGAGGTCCCCACTCATCAAACTCTTGTCAGGCAACAAGAGGGTGGACAAGAAGGGCTTATTTGATCAGCTTCGAAAGTAGCCTTGAGAACTTGATTCACATATTGACTTCCAACGAGCTGGTTTAACTCCAGCTTCCAGAGCCAGAGATGGTTGAACATCAACACTATTAACCTCTGGCCTTACCAGTTGGTGAGACATCAGAGCAGCAGTGATTAGGAAGTCAATTGGAATCACGTCTCACTTACACTGGCATGTCAATCAATAGTGCCAGTGACAGATTCATTAGTCCAGGCCTTGCAGCACAAGCCAGTAACAACCTCATAAAATACGCTTTTGAGGCAGAGAAAAGAAAAATCTGCTAGGCAGACTTGACTAGATGACAATATGTATTGATTAGGGCTCAAGCAATTTATGAAGTGCTACTTGCTCTGCAACCTTTCTGGCTCAGTGCTAAATTTTCCCAAGTAGTTGCTAAATAAAACAAAATATTAAATTTTTTAAAGCCATTTTCTGACAGGGCATTTTTTATGTTAGTTACATCTAACAAATAATCTATCAAAGTAAAACTCCAATGGTTACTTACTGGTGAAAGGTGCCCTTCATTTCTCTGGCCATCAAGCTTTGAAAGAAGACATACATCTGGATGAGAAAAAAAATGATATGACACATGATTATGAAACTCTCCTAATATCTGGAGACAATTTTCATTTTAACATGACTTTCTTTAGAGCATTTTAATGGATATGCTTTTTGGTAGGTCACATGAAATGTGGATGCTTCCATACTTTAGTTTTTAAAACTAAATTAAAAGCATGGTTTATAGACTCTAAAATCTAAATACAAAAAGTACAAAAATATGCCTAGCAAGGAGGGAGTCTTGCTAATGCTGAATGATGATTTGGGCACCTTCTAGCACAAGAACCCTGAGAGCTACTCTTGTCACCTAAATGTCAGTGGATAAATTAATCTCTCTTTTAACATCACTGAAACTGTCTGGTTCCACATTTTTTTCAGGTGTTCTGTCAATTAGATACATTTTGCAGTGTCAAACTTTCTGGACTTTCTTCTCTTCTCGTCTCTATTCGTCTCTGCTCTGCTCTGCTCTGTTCTGCTCTTATCTCTGCTCTTCTCTCTTCTGAAATGCGGATCCTACTTTCCAGCAGATACCTCATTGTCATCAAAGCAATTCCAGTGACCAACTTTAGTAATCTATGACTTTGCCCAGTAAATCACTTAAGCACCATCTTCACTTTTAGTCAGGTGTCAAATGCACAGTATAAATGCTTACTGGATTGGGGTTTAACCACTCATGGTTACAGGGAGCATTTTTCTCTCTCTTTTCTTCTTCCTTTTTTCCCCCCCCCCAAGTATCTTCAGCTCTGAGGTATCAAAGGGTTATCTCTTAGGATGGAGGAACTAAATGCCTACAATAACAGCATGTCCAGAGAAGGCTTCAGTCTATTACTTTCACATCAGATTAATAAAACCACCAACTCAGCCACTCTTAGGCAAACACCTAATATTTTGGAAGGACATTGACTGAGGGTTTGATTATTTGTTACTAATGAGAGTTTTCTGGTTAATTAATTTGGGAATGTTGTTAATAATACAGCTGGGCCAATAATTTATAATGATTAATTTCCTCACCAAATTCTGTTCTCAAATTGTTCAAGAAAAGATTGCAGTTTTATCAAATTGATTTATTACTTTAGATTACTTACCAGATATCTTCTGCAAATAACTTTGGATTTGGGTCTGGCTCACAACTAGCTCACTGGGAATATATTAAATGTGAAAGCTGAGCTGCAGGGTGTGACAGGTAGGTCACACCAGGAGTTTGGCTTTCCAGTTTGGGGGGAACCAAACATTTTAACTTGATTTTAACTTAACTTTCATTGCCATATGTCTGTGATTAACTGTTGTGGTTTAACCTGGCCGGTAGCTAAACACCACACAGCCGTTCGCTCACCCTCCCCCCTCCCTCTCTGGGATGGGGGAGAGAAACGAGAAAAACTGAAGCCTGTGGGTTGAGATAGAGACAGTTTATTAGGGACAGAAAAATAAAATAATAATAATAATATGTACAAAACAAGTGATGCACAATGCAATTGCTCACCACCCGCTGACCGATGCCCAGCCCAACCCCGAGCAGCCGGCGCCCCACCCCGGCTAGCCACCCCTATATATTGTTGAGCCTGACGTCAGATGGTATGGAAAACCCCTTTGGCCACTTTGGGTCAGCTGTCCTGGGTCTGTCCCCTCCCAGTTCCTGATGCACCCCCAGCCTACTCGCTGGCAGGACAGAGCGAGAAGCTGAAAAGTCCTTGGCTTGGTGTAAGCACTGCTCTGCAGCAATTAAAACATCAGCATGTTATCAGCACTCTTCTCATCCTAATCCAAAACATAGCACCCTACCAGCTACTGGGAGGAAAATTAACTCTATCCTAACTGAAACCAGGACATATATCCACCCCTTATTCCATACCATTTATGTCATGCTCAGGTTACACCCTTTCCAATAGATTCCAATTGACTACCATTTTCATTTATAATATATATATATAATGTCCACTGAGTTTGCATAGTCCATGACTGACTTCAGGCTCCATCTGTCATTGCAGTCTTTCAGCACAGAAGAGATGGTGTGTGATGTTGGATTGTCACACGTTGAAGCCAGTTCTCGTTCCACCACATCACTTTGCTTGTCCAATTCTATAAAAATTCATTCATCAGTATCTGCGTGGTTGTTACTGTGATACCATTAATAGGACATTGACATATAGGGATCATGGTAGTGATGACATACAGTATTATATAATAATTAACATAATACAGTTTAACTCATGGGCTATTTTCACCCAGTATTAAATCCCCTTGAGGTACACATCGGACCTCCCCATTCTTTTGCATTACCCACCAAGTGCATGCAGGTCCCTGAGCAAAAGCAATCCCACGAATGGGTTTGCCTTTTCCTGAGGCAGGAGTAGCCCAGACTGTCTTTCCCAGCATGTTTCTTATGTGCACTACAGGAACTTTATTCCCTTCTACAGTACGTAACAGGTCTGACTGGGCAGGTCCAGCTCCGTTAGCAGATCCCCTAGTATTGACTAACCAGGTGGCCTTTGCCAAATGTGTGTCCCAGTTTTTGAATGTCCCAGCACCCATTGCTTTCAGTGTAGTCTTTAACAGTCCATTGTATCGCTCAACTTTACCGGAGGCTGGTGCATGATAGGGGATGTGATACACCCACTCAATACCATGTTCTTTGGCCCAAGTGTCTATAAGGTTGTTTCGGAAATGAGTCCCGTTGTCTGATTCAATTCTTTCTGGAGTGCCATGTCGCCATAGGACTTGCTTTTCAAGGCCCAGGATAGTGTTTCGGGCGGTGGCATGGGGCACAGGATGTTTCCAGCCATCCAGTGGTCGCTTCCACCATTGTAAGTATGTGGCGCTTGCCGTTGCGGGTTTGAGGGAGTGTGATGTAATCAATCTGCCAGGCCTCTCCATATTTATATTTCAGCCATCGTCCTCCATACCAAAGAGGCTTTGACCGTTTGGCTTGCTTGATTGCAGCACATGTTTCACAATCATGAATAACCTGTGCTATAGTGTCCATGGTCAGGTCCACCCCTCGATCACGAGCCCATCTGTATGTTGCATCTCTACCTTGATGGCCTGAGGTGTCATGGGCCCATCGGGCTATAAATAATTCACCCTTATGTTGCCAGTCCAGGTCCACCTGAGCCACTTCAATCTGAGCAGCCTGATCCACCTGCTGGTTGTTTTGATGTTCTTCAGTAGCCCGATTTTTGGGCACATGAGCATCTACATGGCGTACCTTTACAGCCAGGTTCTCTACCCGGGCAGCAATATCTTGCCACAATGAAGCAGCCCAGATAGGTTTGCCCCTGCGCTGCCAGTTGTTCTGCTTCCATTGCTGTAACCACCCCCACAGGGCATTTGCTACCATCCACGAATCAGTGTAGAGGTAGAGAACTGGCCATTTTTCTCGTTCAGCAATATCTAAAGCCAGCTGGATGGCTTTCACTTCTGCAAATTGACTCGATTCACCTTCTCCCTCAGCAGCTTCTGCAACTCGTCGTGTAGGACTCCATACAGCAGCTTTCCATCTCCGATGATTTCCCACAATACGACAGGACCCATCAGTGAACAGGGCATATCTCCTCTCATTTTCTGGTAGCTTGTTGTACAATGGGGCTTCTTCGGCACGGACCACCTCCTCCTCTGATGACATCCCAAAGTATTTGCCTTCTGGCCAGTCCATAATCACTTCCAAGATTCCTGGG
>MU012859.1:13853-42424 GCA_011074415.1 Stictonetta naevosa | reverse complement strand
AGTGCACCATATCTTCGCACAAAATAACATCCACTGTCAGCAAGGTCTCAGAAGTAAAAACAGGCAGCAAACACATGGCTTGTCACAACTGGAGAGTGCAGCTATGATAGAGATGGGTAATCACAGCATCACAGAATCATCTAGGTTGAAAGAGACCTCCAAGATCACCTAGTCCAACCTCTGACCTAACACTAACAAGTCCTCCACTAAACCATATCACTAAGCGCTACATCTAAACATCTTTTAAAGACCTCCAGGGATGGTGACTCAACCACTTCTCTGGGCAGCCTATTCCAATGCCTAACAACCCTTTCAGTAAAGAAGTTATTCCTAATATCCAACCTAAACCTCCCCTGCTGCAATTTAAGTCCATTCCCCCTCGTGCTGTCACCAGGCACATGGGAGAATAGACCAACCCCCACCTTGGTACAGCCTCCTTTAAGGTACCTGTAGAGTGCAATACGGTTGCCCCTGAGCCTCCTCTTCTCCAGGCTGAATTATCCCAGCTCCTTCAGCCACTCCTCATAAAACCTGTTCTCCAGACCCCTCACCAGCTTTGTTGCCCTTCTCTGGACTCTCTTGAGCACTTTGATGTCCTTCTTGTAGTGAGAGGCCCAAAAAAGAACACAGTACTCAAGGTGCAGCCTCACCAGAGCCACACCCAGTACTCCATACTAGGGCCAGTTCTCTTTAATATCTTTATCGATGAGCTGGATGAGGGAATTGAGTGCACCCTCAATAAGTCTGCAGACAATACCAACTTAGGTACGTTTGTCCATCTGCTCAAGGGTAGGAAGGCTCTGCAGGAGGATCTGAATAGGCTGGACCGATGGGCTGAGGCCAGCTGTATGAGGTTCAACAAGACCAAATGCCGGGTCCTGCACCTGGGGTGCAACAACCCCAAGCAGTGTTACAGGCTGGGAAGCTGCCTGGCAGAGAAGGACCTGGGAGTATTGGTTGATAGTTAGCTGAATATGAGCCAGCAGCGTGCTCAGGTGGCCAAGAAGGCCAACAGCATCCTGGCTTGCATAAGAAACAGTGTGGCCAGCAGGGCTAGGGAAGCGATCGTTCCCCAGGTTCAAAATGGAATCACAAGGAAGATGAACATTGGATTAAAGATGGCATGGTGGACAGCCCAAAAGAAGCAAATGAAGTACTCAGGAGATGTTAACATGAAAGCAGCACCAGGAGGAGAATAAAGGTGCAGTGATCTGTATTCCAGAGGCTTTTAAGACCAAGGATTCCTGAAAAAAAAAAAAAGCTATACTTTGTTGCAACTCTGATATCTGGTGGCAATGTGCCACGAGAAAGAAACAACATTAGCTCATTTTTAAAAGGGTCATTGGTTTGATTTCATGCTCTCCTATTAACAGGACCAATAAATTAAGAGAAAGAAAATAAGATTTTAAGACTCAAGGGTGTTCTTCATTGATCTTGCATTGCCAAAAATGCATTGTTTAATTGAAGCACATGTGAAACTGTCTGCCTGCTTAGCTATGTTAAATGCACGGTTTGTAATCAACAGGTAGCCCTTCATTTGCAGTCAAAGAAACACAAAATAAGAAGTCAGAAGAACTCTTATCCATGGCATGGCATTTGGGTTGTTGGTTTTAGTGCTGAAGGCAATTAATTGAATCTTAACCAATTGCCAGTTTCCAAGGAATAAATTTTAATTCTTTCACATGTCTTTATCAGAGTGTTCTTGGAATAATTCTGCTGCTGCCCCACTTGTCAGTCAGCTGATGCCTCATGCTGCAGGCAATAACTTATATCTGTCTTAATGTACGCACTTTGTCACTGACTATATATTTTGCTCCAATAGCAATTCTAAAAGTTTTTTTTGCCACTTGCTGGTTTCCATACACTTCAAAAGCCCATCTTTCAGTCTCTGGGTGCTCAGTACATTTCTTCACACCGTAGTACTTGTCTATAAGATGGTCTTGACTTACCTCTGAATGGCTTCAAGGGAAAGAAGATCATGCAGTAACCAGCCTGGCCAGCCTCACACTAATGCAGACTTTTATGGGACTGCTCTCAGCTGAATCTATCATCATGCTTTGCAACAACAAGAGAACATGTGGATCTGTTTGGCAGTCACAGTGCACTCGAAACTTGGGTCAGTTGGTACTGAGCTGAACTCACTCAAAGTCTGTTTATTGAGACATAGACAACATTTGCTTTTACAGCTTTGTTTTTTTTTTATATTCTGAAAGGCATCATTCAGTCAAATTATGAACTGCTTGCACTGAAAAGGTATGTTGCTTTTGTTCTCCGCACTCCATCTTTCTGTATGTCAGTGTGCTTTTATTGCAAGCTAACGGATGTGAAACAAATAGATTTTCACTTATTAATGCACTGAGATAACATGGCTTAATTTTAATAAAACAAATAGTTTAGTTAAATTGTCACCAAAGTTTGTCTCAACATCTAAAACAAAAATAGATAAAACTATGTACATATGACAGATTTATCCTCAACATATCTGATTCTTAGATAACTCTGTCCTTGTGCTGATTTTCAATAGTTACCTATAAGAAATTATTGGTTAAAGAACCCAAACACAGTATGAAGTTTTCCCAAGTTAAATTTGTAAAATAGCTGATATTTCAGCAGAACTGTGGTGATTGAAGTGCAGATTTCTGGAATAGCTACAGGGCATGGAAGGAGTGTAGAGGAAGCATATAGCACACTGGCATATAACTCTGTCCTTACTGCAGTCTGATTCAAGTGCATCCAGGGCACACCTGTCCTGAGTCACAAGTGATAGGATTTGTATCAAAAAAAAGTAAAAATAAAACAAAATGACTACTGAACATTTTGAATTTTCACAGTGGAATAAACACTATGTATTGAAGAAGAAAAAAAAAATAGAGGAAGAGTAGACAAATAGAGGATTTATTCCTATTCTTAACAGAAATATATTCATCATGTTATTGTTTTTGGCAGAAATTCTCTCAATTTAAAGGAAAAACAGCTAAGAACAGGTATTAGGAAAGTAATGGTAATTTCCTAATCTATGTAAGGATGAGCAGAGACTTCTTTAAAATCTGAGAATATTCTATTTCCCCAAGGAGCTGTATTTTCAAAAATGAAGCTTTACTGCCTTCCACTGAAAAAAGTGTTTCACAATCAGCTGTGCAAGGGAAAAATACCCTTATTCAAGCTGCCAAAGCCAAATATTTGTAATGAACACTCTTTGGAGCAATGATAACAAATATTAAACAAGTGTAGAAATTGTTTTGTAGCACTCAAGAGAACATCTCTAATTGGTGTAACGTATCTCTCCAGTGATGATTTGGCAGTTTTGGCTCTTATGGTTAGAGGGAGAAAAGGAACACTGAAATATCCCATATTTAATTTTCACTGGAACAGGTTGCTCTTCTTGCAGTTCCTCACTTCCAGCAAAACATTAATCATGATAGCTGAGGTTAAGCATGGCAACTCCCTCCTGGCACTCCATGCCAGCTCTGGATAAGCAATATAACTCACTTGTTTCTTTCAAATCAACCTGCCAGTTCTCCGTTCCAGCTGGCCACCTCTGCTGACTGAAAAGCAGGAGAGGAACAGATGGGCCCTTTTCTGCCTTGCCCTCCACCACGAATTTGCAGACAAGGACTGTGCCTGGGGTGCTGGAGCCCTGCTGTGCAGTGCAGGAAAAGGCTCAGAGTGAGGAAAAGCCTCATTTGTGCTGGGAGGGAAGACTCTGCTGGCTGTGCATAGTGTGAACGTGATCACAAAGCCACCTTGGGGTCTCTCAGCTGTTGGTAGCCCCACGTTGCTTAGCAGCTCTTCCTCTTCTAGCTGAAGTTTTCCTGATTTGAGCATCTTTTACCATTCAGTATCATATTCACTTCATTAGCAGTTTAGCAAACATCTTTACACTGATAAGGCACTGAGTTTATTATGTTGCAGTAGTTAATTTGCAAGAACATGTATCTATGGCTTATCTCCCTTGTCCAACCAACATGTTGATACTCGATAATTTTAGAAAAAGCCATCATGTGCACAGGCATATATCAAATGCAATTGAATATTTTTATGTCATTGTATATACTGAATTTACTTATTTTTCTTCACAATAAAAAAGAGGTTACAAAACAAACAAAACATTAAAGAGTATGAATTCTGCCAAGGTAACCCAGGCTGTCTGAAAGAACCCTGGACTTCCCAAGGCTTTTCTCTGTTTCTCTTTTGTATGGATTCGAGCTGCTTTCCCCCCTACATCCTAAAAAGTAACAGAGCTCAAAAGAGCAGTGTAAAACAATCTGTTAAAAATGGGCAGTGCACGGAGCCTTGTGGTACACTGTTATTAACTTTTAGAAGTAAGTGAAAAAGACTTAATCAAAGCAAAAATTAGGTTAACCAAATGAAGAGGCACAGCTTGTTCTCCTGTGATAAATTTCAAGAAGATGTAATCCATGAATTAATACCTTTTATCAGGTCTAGGAATCTCCCACGGGAGAGTAGTTTATTCTAACATTTGTCAGTTTTACTGACCATACCTCCCAAATACAAATAACTTGATGATTTTCGTAACAGCTTTATCTGGTTTCTAATCTAATGCACTATCAATGATTCATATTAACAAATATTATGAAACTATTTGCAATCAAATACTGCCCCAAATAAAATAAGAGCCTTAATCCCTAGCCATAATTCCAAATAAATAAATCCTGGTTAGATTCATGTTTTTTAAGACTGAGCAATCACTAATGAGCTGAAATAGCTTTTGTCAGATCTGATGATTTCTGTCAAGCTCTTTGAAAAGCAATGACTTCTCTTCTTTCTCTAATCACCTAGTCTAGTGCTTGGAATTCCATCTGAGCATCAGGCATTCAAAAAATAGGACAACAGCAATCAATAACATGACATATTGTTTTCTATTTGTATGTCAGTAACTCCATCAAGGTGTAGCATAATGTCTTTAAAGCAACCATGAAAAATATTTGTCCTTCCTGCAATATCAGCCTGTTTGTTGTAGCTCTGCAAAAAGGAAACTCCTTAGCTTTGTTTTGTTTAAAGGAAAATCGTTGCAGATATTCAGTGCTATAATCAATTAAATTGTGTATAATACCTACATCCTACAATGAGTTATGCAGAAAGTTAAGAACGGACTTCCCTCAAAGACATTTTTATCATAGCATCATTTTCCAGGAATAGACTGGTAATGCAGCATTCTTCACAGATTTTTTAATATATTTTTTTTCCCACGGATTCCATTACATCACTGTCGTATAATTTCAGTAGCTCATGACAGAGATAGCTCCAAGTGGACATTACATAAACATTCCTGAATAGGGCAGGCAGGGGAGGATTTAAAAAAATACACACTGTTGTACTGAGTCAGACAAAAGGGTTGTCTAGCTCTGTTTTCAATCTCCAATTAAAAAAATAATAAAAAAAAAAGAGATAGAAGAAAATATCAGAGCAAGGCAAGCAAGGGGAGCATGCATTGAGCACTCCCTGACAGCCCTTTGAGGATTGACTGGCCTTCCTGAGCTGACAGCAGATTTATTGCATTTAAGAACAGTCAACAGATTTTTCTTCCATGAATTTGCCTAGTCAATTGCATTCACAGCTTATGAAGCAAGATGTTTCACACATTAATCATGAAATGCTGGAAAACACTCTGGCAAATTGTTTTGTATCTGTCACCTCTTGAAATCTTTTCATTTCCCCTAGTTCCTGTGTAGGAAGGAACAGTGAACAGCAAACAACGGCTCACTCTGTCACATCTGCCCGAGTCATTCAGTATGGGGTAGATCTCTGTTGTTTTCTTTTTTTTTTCTGTCTCATTCTAGATTGAGTCATCTCAGGCTGTGAGGACTTAAAGTACATTTCACAATAGGAACATTTCTGTGCAATTCATAAAATGTATGAAACCACCTTTCTCCATTCAATACCTTCAAGCGTGTATGTGTTTAAAATTTGAGGAGGTTGTACTACAGCATCAGCCTTGTTCCAGCTTCAGGAAAAAAGAAAAAAAGAGAGAGAGAGAGAGAGAGAGAGAGAGAGAGAGCCTGATGCTTGCATTTGCTTGTCAATAGTAAACAGATAAATAAATACATAGATAAATTGAAGCTCAGCTGGAGCTTCAACGATATAAGCTCAATTTTACCTGTGTTCCACTTTTCGCTTACTGTTATCTAGATCTCCAGCATAACAGCATGTTGGCATAACAAATAATAAAAATAAAAAAATAATTTTTAAAAAAAAGCCTTAATGAATTCCTGCCTCAAAGAGTTTATTTTCAGCCTAGCTTAAATGAAAATCAGAGGAATCTTCCACAAACAGGAAGTAGAAAGAGATGCAAAGAGAGCTTGATTGTATGTTTTCTCTTGGAAAACAGATTTCTGTGTCCAGAGCATTTATGTAAAGACTGAAGATAACTGTCCACAAAATGAAGTCCTCAGGAACCCCGCTAGTGTCTGGTCACAAGCCTGTAACTCCATTTGCTATAAACAAAGTTGGATGGGACCCCCAGAGGTCATTTAGATGTATAGTCAGCTGGGGCTGGATGACCTCCCCAGGTCCCTTTCAACCTGAATTATTCTGTGGTTCTATGTGTTAATTATATATGGGTTGAGACCCATCATTTGTGTGGTATGAACACTCTGATTGTTAGTCTATGGATCTATAACACAGGGCAATAAATATAAACACAATCGCTTGCTTAAGGATCTGAAATGGAGATATTTTTGCCTCCATCAGAGAGCACACCAGCCCAGTTCAAATCAGGCAGGCAAACTGTTTGATAAAATCAATGAAATGATAGTTTGAAACTTTTGCAACAACCTGACCAGAAGACAGAAAGGTCCTGCCCCAACATTTTCTACTGTTCAGTCTGCTGAGCAGCTAAAAAATCCAGTCATAGAGTTTAAGCTGTCTCATTACCATCTGTGAGTAATGACACATAAACATGACGGTATCTGGTGGCACAGGAACAAAATGTTAGACATTTGAATAAGAAAGTGATGAAAAGATGCATACAGCCTTAAACAGATGGCCAAATCGTCCACTGTTATGTGGATCACATAAATTCTTCTGAGGACAGGTCTTGAGCTGTAGAAAGTCAAACACACAACACATTTTACAATAACTCAGTATCTGTTTACAGAGACAAGGTAGTGTTGCATTCACTTACATCAGGAAAAAAAATAAAATAAAATAAAATAAAATAAATGCATTGTTTTTTCTTCACAAATTTTCATGCATAATTTTTTCAATAAATGGCAAAAAATCATGTCACCAAGTTCTACCAAAGAACACAGATTTTTTTTCTAACCCATGAATGAAAATTTGAAATATTTTCTGCAATAATATAGAGGGGCATGTGTTATTTATTCAAGGAACCATATGTGCTCAATTGATTTTTTTTTCCAATGGCAGCACATGTTTAAAAACAATAAAGCTTGTAAAGCATAATGTATTTTTCTTCACTTGACTTGATTTAAAAGTAATGAAGAGTTATCTTGGTTTGGGAAATGAATTTAGAAATCAATTTTAAATTTATATTAAAATATGAAGGCTTGATTCCCAGGTGCTCTTTGCATCACATTTTTTATTTAAAAATAATAATAATAATAATAATAATAAATGCTGAATGTAGACAGCAGAAATTGTCTGGGAAGTATGTAGAAACTGCTGCTGCTAAAAGAGGCCAGCACAGACTTACGAGCAGGTGTTTTGCAAATGCTATTACACAAGCCTAGGAGTTCAATCACTACTGCTGAGTGTCATATACTGTTAGCATATTTAGATTCTGATTTTGTGTTGGAACAATCTCATCTGCTTTATAATGCTGATAATCTCCATTTATATGAATAATAATATTAAGGCTATTCTTTCTTTAATATCATCCCAACAATAAAAATTAAATAAATAAATAAATAAACAACACAACACATTTCACCACTTAATCAATCTTTTTACAAATTGCTTTGTTTCCACTTCCTTCTATTGCTGCATAGAATGCTTGAAAATGAGTTTAGGGAAGAGAAACACAATCTCAGTTTATGCTGTCAGTTGGAGAATATGGCATACTACTTCTAGTTAGGGCTTTTTTGCTAACAGCTGCAATTTGTCCGTTGCATGAAGGAACCAGCTTCCCCCATCTCAAATCCAGAGCCTACCACAAGGAAACCCAGAAGCAGGCACCTTTCCCAGAGTGGTGAAACATTCTCCCAGCCAGGGATGGGCATCCCACCTGGGCCTAACTGCCAGGCTGCACCAGCGCGGCTCAAAATGCAGAGAGGCTGGGAAGGGGAGGACACCTCAATGCGCCTGGCCTCCAGCTGTGCCAGTTCTCGGCTGTAAGGGATGTAGTGGTCACTGAAGTGAGGTGGCCAGCCTCTGCATCTACTGGTGGAGGTTGATGGTGAGGGCATTAAGCCAGTTGTGCTCCTCTGAGGTTCAGAGCGTAGTGTCTGTGTATGGTTAGAGAACATTTTTTTCTGGACACCACCTCCACAGTAGAAGCAGACCATGATAAATATGACCCAAGTCTATCTATATTAGTGTATTTACATCGAGGCAGGGAGAGAAGTGTTACTTTACTTATCTAAATCTCTACAGTTTGCAAGGTACGATCTTCTCTTTTTTTCTTCTAAATTTGGAAAGCAAGAGAGCTGATTTATTTCTGTTTATTAGAGGTAGTTACCCTTCACACCTTATGGCACTCAAATTTCATACCCACATACAACTGAATCATGGCTTGGACACACAGCTGAAATTTATTTTTTGCAGTCTCTGGCTTTGCACATTGTGTAGTTCTTCACTACTGCAGAGAAAGAAACAAATAATCCATTTTAATTTCATATCTGGCACACAATGAATGAGTGACTATATAGCCCATTTCACGGCCAAACACCTTTTGTTCAACAACTATGTATCTCCCTTTACAGACAGAATGTTATGATAAATTATGATAAGCTATGCCCCTCTACCTACTTATTTAACATGACCTAGAGATATATTCCAGAGCCATTCATCTGTAAATTATACTCTTGTGACAAAGTGAATGGAACAGAGAGGTGAAACCATGTTTCTGCTCTTTTAAATGTCATTAAAAACTTGCTCACTCTAAGAAACTGGGTACTTTTCTTAGGAGTTATCACAGTAGAAGGTATAAGTTTTAAAAGAAAACAAACAAACAAAAGTAGCCCAATGCCACGCAAACTAATGTTTTGCATTAAAAACATTTCTTTCTTCTTAATCTTTGAAGCTGCTTTGTGACTAGAACACTGGAATCTTGGCAAGAAATTCTGATCACTTTTGGTGGTTTCCTCTGTTTATTTAATATAAATACAAGATCAGGAATATTAGAAAAGCTTCCTAATATGTTTCTCAGTGTGTGCATTAATGTGGAATATAAATATGAAAGCATATGTTTGATACGCCTTATTTTAGAGACCTCGCACTGTTACTCTGAAAGTCAATGGCACTAAGTACAAACCTAAAAACTCTGGAAACCGTTACAAACTCATTCACAGACTATGGCCACGACAGTTTTAATACAGTTTCACGTGTCATGAATCATTGCATTTTACTCAATTATTCTACTTTATGGCTTTTGTTTGAATGAAGCACAGCTCTAAGAATAGAATGCATCCTGATTGTAAGGCTGCTCTTGATGCTTGCAGAAATATTTTATCACTTTGATAGCTTTTACTTAGCTAAGTCCTTTTTCTGATTAAAAATAGTATATACTTGACTATCACTTATGACTGACCCATATTCATCTTTCAGCCATTGACTAGTGGCCTTCTGCAGTGCAATAACGATTGTGATCTACAGTTGTGGGCACTAACGTGAGGACTTACTATGGAAGTGACTCACCTTCTTCTGAAGTTGTACCTCTGCATTAATGTCTCAAAACCCTGGCAACATTGCTGTGCAGGTGTTCATCACCAATGGTGATCTCAGTTCACAAACATGTTCATACACCTGCAATCTGAAGGAAAAGAGATGCCATGACTTTACTGAATTAATTGTCCAGTCTCCTAACAGCGGTTAATTCATGTCCCACTGCAGCAATTCAGAACTGATATGCCTTCTTTCAGCAATACCAGGTCTGAAGGAAAGGCAGGTGGGTGACTAGTTCCTGCAGCTCCACAACGGGCACAAAACTGCTGCTGGAGCTCAGTCACTGCAACAAAACCTTGCGGTGCAACTGCAGAGCTCCTGCTGAAGGGGCTGGCTGAGCCCTGAGTTAGCTGGAGCTAAACTCCCCTAGACAATGCAAAAGAAACATGTCTTTCTCCTCCTTCTTTCTCAGATACCCTTATCAGCATATGTGTGATGTAAAATGACTGTAGGCTGGCTGCAATAATCTGTGGCTCTGTAGCCTTCTAGCAGTTACCAATGTCGAAAGGGTCCAACAATCTAATTCCCATCGGTCAGCCTTTTCCTGACCTGGAGTACTTTCACCTCACAGCATGCATGCAATGTGAGAAGCCCCAGAACGACTACAGCATAGTTCTGAAGCCATGGGCCATGGGAATTCTGACCAGAATGGAGATCACTCCTTTCAAAACATGGCATTGATGCATAGTTGCTGTGATTTTCATCAAAATACATTTGTTGTTGTGAATGCACTTTCATCAGAAAATAACTAAATCATGGATATATACAGTGTGCTGTGGACTATTAAGAACAGATACAGAAAATGCATGGTTTCAGACACAGGCATGCCCTTACGTCTCACTTCATTTACATTTAATGAGCTATACGTAAGTTACAGAGAATGAATAAACACCTTTCAGATGTACTAAATAAATCATGGCATCATGATTTACGATGCCATGACATTACCATTGGCATCACTATTTTTGAAAATTAATATTTTCATTTTTTCTAAACTGAACTTCACCATCTGTTCTACAGTCTAATTACAAACACATGATGCAAGTAATTTGCAAATGTCTTAAAAAATAAGATAAATTATTTAGATGTCTTGTGTATCTCATCATCTTAATTCTACTCAGGAAACATCTGCTTTCATTTTGTCTCCTGTTTCAGTCAGAGAAACTGGTCCCTTGTCACAATTTTACCGTGGCTTATTGAAATCCAGGATGAATCAAAGGAACCACATGTGGTGCTTTAACACTGGTAGGTACCTAAGCACCACTACGAGGTCCATTTTAGAGCAGGCTGGAGCTGGCTCCTCGTGCAGCTGCTGAGCTCTGCTCACAGAGGCCACCCCTGCAGCCTCCCCCACCACCACAACGACCAAAACCTTGCCATGTAAGCCTAAAACACCATGTCTCACTCTCAGTTGTCTTGGCATCTTTCTTGAACATTTAAACCTGCACTAAATATGGATTTTCCTATGTCTATACTACTCCTCCTGATTTTATTTTAGTTATGTTTTGCTTTGAATTGCTTTGTTTTGATTTGCTTTTATTTGCTTTGATTTGTGGTGAGAATTAAATGATTTCAACAATATTACCAGCTGGGAGGAAATATTTAAAAGACAGAAATGATGTAAATTTAGGTTTTGTGGTTATCTCTCACTTTACAGTTATTATCTGGTGAAGGAAAAACAAAGTCCTGACATTTTTTTCAAGACATGAGCCATAATCACTTTACAGATGTAGCTGTGCACGTGAGTAAGAATCAACTTGTTATGGAGATCATCTGAATGCAGTCCAAAATGCTATTTTATCTTATCATAGAGGAAAAAGAAAAAGAAGAAAAAAAAAAAAGGAAAAAAAACCTCATCTTCCTTCATCATGTTTCCATCATTTCTGAGCCTTCCCTCAAACAGCTTTAAACTTTGTATGGCAGGCTGCATAAGGAATACATCAGGAGAATGACCCAGCTGAAGACTGACCTAGCCAGGAAGGAAACTGCTCCTCAGCCGGGACCCTCAGCCAGGACAGTCCCTGGTTTTATTTCACCAAGGGCAATGCAAGGACAAAAAGCCAGAAGGAAAAAAATGAATCATAGAATGGCTGGAGCTGGAAGGGACCTTAAAGATCATCTAGTTCCAACCCCTAGACACTAGCCAAGGTGACTAGGTTCACCTCTTTTGGTAGTATGTACATTCATCCCATAAGTCATGTCAGTAAAGATGGTGTGGTAGCTCAAGTACTAAAGTGCTCAAGATTGTTTCAAAAAAAACAAACAAACAAACAAACAAAAACTTGCATTGAATTACAGCCACTGAGCCAACATTTTTATTACTACCCCTTCCCTGCACAGAGCACTTGGATGCAGCTTTTCAGTCCCCAGAGATCTTGTTCTGGCTCAGGATATCATCCCTTTCCCAAGGATCAAAGTCACAGAACGCTTTGGCATTTGGGGGGGGGTTGGGGGGGGGGGCAGAGGGGATTGTTAGGTGTCAGGATTTTTCTTTTTCTCTAAAAGAAAAAATAATTCTGAGCAGATAGGAGCTGTTCACTTTGCATAACATGAAGACAAACATTGCTGTTGAGAATGTGGTCACAACCGGTTCAGGAAGACCAAGAAACCCTTAAACCTACACATTTTTCCTTCTGTCCTTATCTTTAAGTAACCTTAGGAGAATGTCTATTTCTCTGGTTGGAAAACTTATAAATCTCAGGGTGTGTGTGTTCTTGTTGCTATTCTCCAAACAACGGAGCTGTGGAGTGGCTTATGAAAACTCAGCACTGAGGTGCTGAGAACTTGCCGTTCTTTGCACTTCAGACTTACACAGTGTGCAGGAATGTACGAGCTGAAAAGAAAGAAACCTTGATTGAACACATCCATTATTAGCAGACAATTTATTTGACTGTTCTTGACTCTGAGGTAGGTAGCAAACAGTGAGAGGGAAATGCTTCATAGTGATGATATTCATGGGATTTTTGTTACACATAGTCCAGGCTGTGACACAGCAAAAGAATCCATACCCATGGATCTATGTTATCCTCTCAAAGTCATAAACACATAGGCCTCTCAGAAGTTATAATAATATGTCCAAAAGATATTAACCATAAGAAAAAGTTCAGAAAAGCAGAGGAGTAATTGTTCTACTCTGCGCAATTCTCTATGTAACAACGTTACACTCAGCAGTAAAGTATTTCTTTAATGCATGTGTTTTTATATTCATAACCAGAATGGAGTGCTTCATGGAGTGCTCTATTCTAAAGGCTGTTGCAATGTGAAATATAATAGGTCTATCTAGGAGCACTTCTTTTGTTGTTAACTTCTCAAGCTTACAAATTCTGAACTCCATCTTCCTTGTCTTTGCCTTGCAAGAGAAAAGTAGATGGTTTTTTTCCTTGTTGACTTCTGTAAGGCTAGATTTCTATTTTTCAGAAGCATGTGCCAACGTTTCAGAAAAACTCCATGCACCATATCAAATAACCATTTTTTTTTCAAGGTAGGCAAACGCTTATCTTCTTTTCATGTTAAGGTTTTCTTGCTATCTATGCTTGTGTGCTGCATTTAAGGAATCATTTAAATTGTGCGTGTGTCTGTGTGGCTTAACTCATTTACTGGAAAACAAAGAGGATATTTTTTGTTATTTATGTTTTTAGCAACAATCTATATGCCTTCAGCATGCATGTATTCTTTTGGTTCACAGAGGAGAATAGAAGTAGTAGCACAATAGAAAATCCAAATCATAAGAAGCTGTAAATTCCATTTAAACTGTCCTTTTTTTACTTTCTAAACAGTCTAAAGCTTTCTTCCAAGCATTTTGCATTTCCTGTGTTGAAATACATTATTATAAAATATATATATCATTATTCCATATATTACACTCTCGGGGGAAAACTATTCAGTAAGGTCCACTTTTGCATCTGTTCTAGTCAGTGAGAACTTTAACATTGTTTTCAACAGTAAGAGAAGATTACCTCAATCTTTGTATCTTTTTCCTTACTTCAACGATTTTGATGCCTCTTCAAGATTGGGGCTTGTGCTTAGAAGGTAACTGTCTCCAGTTCTAAACTTTTGCAACACACAGAACTTCCAGGCTCTGAACTATCCACTTCAGAGATTATCCATTATTACCAAAGACTATATACAATTACCTCACTGTTTTACCAAGGGGATAAAAAGGATGCAGAAAATGTTGATGCTTAGCAGGTTGTGATATCCACTTTGAACAAACTTAAGAGGGAGTAAAACGTTAAAGATAATGAAGAATAAGTACTTTAAACTTTGCACTTTCTGGATTTCCTGATTTTAAATACACAACCTCAATATCAAATTCAGGTACACGCAGGACAAGAAGGTGATCTGGGACAGCCAGCGTGGCTTCATCAAGGGCAAATTGTGCCTGACCAATCTGATGGCCTATTATGATGGAGTGAGTACATCAGTTGAAAAGGGAAGACCAACCAATGTCATCTACCTGGACTTCTGTAAGGCCTTTGGCACGGTCCCACACAACATCCTAATCTCTAAGTTGGAAAGATATGGATTTGAGGGTGGACCGTCCTGTGGATAATGAATTGGCTCGATGGCCACACCCAGAGAGTAGTGGTCTATGTCCAAGTGGAGACCGGTGATGACTGGTGTCCCTCAGAGATCTGTCCTGAGGCTGGTGCAGTTTAATATCTTTGTCAACAACACAGACGAAGGGATTGAGTGCACCCTCAGCAAGTTTGCAGATGACACCAAGCTGAGTGGTGCAGTTGATACCAAAGAAGGAAGAGATGTCATTCAAAGGGATCTGGACAGGCTGGAGAAGTGGGCCCATGTGAACTGAATGAGGTTCAACAAGTCCATATGCAAGGTGCTGCACCTGGGTTGGGGTAATCCCAGACAGGAGTACAGACTGGGAGAAGAACTCATTGAGAGCAGCCCTGCAGAGAAGGACTTGGGGGTTTTGGTGGACAAAGGCTTGGCATGAGCCAGCAGTGTGCTCTTGCAGACCACAAGGCCAACGGCATCCTGGGCTGCATCAAGAGAGGAGTAGACATCAGATCGAGGTGATTGTCCCCCTCTACTCTGCCCTCGTGAGGCCCCACCTGGAGTACTGCATCCAAGTTTGGGGCCTCCAGCAGAAGAAAGGCAAGTTAAGGCAAGTCCAGAGAAGGGCCAAAAAGATGATCAGAGGTCTGGAGCACCTCTCCTATGAAGAAAGGCTGAGAGAGCTGGGGATGTTAAGCCTGAAGAGGAAAAGGCTCCGGAGAGAACTCATTGCAAATTTTCAATACTTAAAAGGGTCTTATAGAAAGATGGAGAAGGACTTTTTACTCAGGCAGATAATGTTAGGACAAGGGAGAATGGTCTTAAACTAAAAGGGGGAGATTTAGACTAGACATTAGGAGGAAATTCTTCACTGTAAGGGTAGTGAGACACTGGAACAGGTTGCCAAGAAAAGTTGTGGATGTCCCATTCCTGGAGGTATTCAAGGCCAGGCTGGATGGGACCTTGGCAAACCTGATCTAATGGGTGGCATCCCCACCTACAACAAGGGAGTTGGGGTTACATGGTCTTTAAGATCCCTTCAAAACCAAGCCACTCTATGGTTCATTTACATACTTTCCTCTTTGCAATTATATATGTATACACTTGTTCCTAAAGAATTTATTCAACGTCAGCCCTGGAACTATTTTTCTTTCATTTCTCAGTTTTTCTCAAAACTGCAAAATCTAATGAAAGTGAGACATGACTGCAGATTTTTTTCAACAGTTTAGAATCCACTTAACTAACATTAAACACTGGATGGGTCAGAAGTGTAATTCATATGAAACTGTTGGTGTTAGCACCACTCAGAATTTGGTGAAGTATTCTTCAGAAAACACAGACTCCCACCCTCCATTCCCCACCTCACCATATAAGCAATGTATGGTCAGCCATACTGGCTTAGAACAATGTTTGTGCACTTCTTTCTCCAGTTCTTTTCTCCAGATCTCTTGTGTCATGCTAATCATGGCCTGAAGTCTCATTGTGTGAGCTCCTGTATCATAGGCAAAACAGAAGGAAACCCCCAAAGACCTTGCAGTCTGGCAGAAAAGTCAAAACAGATGGATACACATGGATAAAGATGAATGAACAAAGGGTGAGGTGGTGCTGTTCTCTCTGATCATTCAGCAGTATTCTAGACTTACAGGACAATGAACAAATTATTGTGTGGTAAAGAATTTAAGGTGTGTGTTTGCCTCATTCTGCAGTAATCAGCCACAGCAAAGGAGAGGTTTAAGAATGGATTTTGGGGAAGGCAAAAAAAAAAAAAAATCTATTTTCTGTTATACCTGTCTTCTTCAGAGCATTGCAGAGGTGAAGGAGAAACAGAAAGAAGCAGGAGAATATTAGTTATAAAATCCATACCAGAACTCCCACTAATTTTAAGTGGATAAAAGAGTTCATCTGAAGCTAGGAGAGACACACCATGATCTTTGGTCCTTGTGAGATTAGATTAAATAGAAAAAAATAAAATAAAAATCATTTAATAGTCTTAGGAAAGAATCCTTGATTCATCATAGTCCCACAGATATAGATGTCCTCAGTGAATGTGTGAATGTATTCAGTGATGGAAAAATAGCATGAACTTGCACCAACCTATTCTATCTCAACATGTGGTTTCTGTGGTGGCTTCTCATGTCACATTCCCCTTGTTGAAAGGACACCACATTCTGCACATCATAAGCAGCCATTCTACTCTTCTGCAGACTTCCCTCCTGGGTAGGATAAGGATGAACACTGGCATGCCAGATTACGTCTTGAGAAACTGCTCTTCCCCTCGCCACTTCTTTAAATAGCCCGTACTTTCCTGTCATTATTCACAGCACTGTAGATATTGCTGGCACCAGTGCAGTTGTCATGAGCCATAGCAGTCTGTGACAGAGTTACACTTCAGCTGTTTGCTCCAGAGACCCAGGCTTCCATAGGCAGCATAACAACAAAGCAGAGACAAATTGGTGATGAAACAGAGCTGTGAGGAGTCTTGCTGCCCTGACAGTTCCTCATGCTGGCTTTGGAAGGACTGTTCCGAGCACTGTATATGATGCTTCCTCTCAGGGATGTGGCACTGCAAAGCCAGGTCTCTACTGAAATAATTTCTTCTGTAGTGTCTAAGACATGCATAGCCTGAGGCCAAACACTGATGAATTTAGTTCACCTAAGCCTATCAAGCTACCAGATCTGTCAATAAAATAAAATAAAATAAATAAAATAAAAAATAAAATAAATAAAATAACATAAAATAGAATACAACACAATAATAAAATAATATAATAAAATAATAATTAAAAAAGCCAAACTCTTCCTTCCTCATTAATAAGCATTAATTTAATTTCTTACAAATGAAACTATTTTTAACCTTGATATATACCTACGTCCTGCATGGTCCCTGAAAATATCTTCTAGAACTTGGTGTTGCTGTCATCAGTGCAGGCACCTCTTAAACACAGGTTTCTCTATTGCTTAGAGCAATCCCATCTCCCTTGATGGAGTAATTCTATACTCATAAATTGCCTTGTGTTTTAAGTTAGGTCAATGCTAATACATTCAAATGGGTGACCCTTTTTTCCAACAGCATTCTTAAGAGACACTATCCTCAAAAAATATTTATTCCTTTCTTCACCATCCACTCTAGATTTATATGTGAAAGTTTCCTTAGAATAGACTAGAGGTGAGTAATTACTTTGAAGAACAATGAGTTTTCCCATCTAAGTTTCATTAAAAATGAGAACAGTGGGTAATTCAGATTTTTTTAGTGCCTGCAAACAGACTGTTTAGCCTGAACACATCACACTGCACAATTACAAAGTTCAGCAAAATAGCATTGTTATGTGGCAAAACAATAACAACAATGGAGCTGCTTCTCCTGCTTCAGGATGTCAGTTTTGGCTGAGTGGCTGGCTGATCTGGACTGCTCTCTGAAGAGAACAGATATTTGTGTAAGAAAGTGTATTTGACAATGCAGAACTGAAAAGCATGTTACATTCTACTTCCACGTTTCCTGTGGGCCAAGGGGTTTCAGAATCGCTGTTCTGATGTCCACAGAATCATAGAATGGGTTGGGTTGGAAGCGACCTAGAAGACCATCTAGTTCCAACCCCCCTGCCATGGGCAGGGACACCTCCCGCCAGACCAGGTTGCCCAAAGCCCGATTCCAGCCTACCCTCAAGCACTTATACCGATGGGACATCCATAATCTCTCTGGGCAACCTGTTCCAGTGCCTCATCAAGCTCAGAGTAAATTTTTTCCTTATATCTAATCAAAATCTACCCTCTTTTAGTTTAAGACCATTCTCCCTTGTCTACTCCATATCTCTACACTCCCTAACAAAGAGTCCCTCTCCTGCTTCCCTGTAGGCCCCTTTTAGGTACTGCAAGGTCACCCCGGAGCCTTTTCCTCTTCAGGCTTAACATCCCCAGCTCTCTCAGCCTTTCTTCATAGGAGAGGTGCTCCAGACCTCTGATCATCTTTTTGGCCCTTCTCTGGACTTGCCTTAACTTGCCTTTCTTCTGCTGGAGGCCCCAAACTTGGATGCAGTACTCCAGGTGGGGCCTCACGAGGGCAGAGTAGAGGGGGACAATCACCTCGATCTGATGTCTACTCCTCTCTTGATGCAGCCCAGGATGCCGTTGGCCTTGTGGTCTGCAAGAGCACACTGCTGGCTCATGCCAAGCCTTTGTCCACCAAAACCCCCAAGTCCTTCTCTGCAGGGCTGCTCTCAATGAGTTCTTCTCCCAGTCTGTACTCCTGTCTGGGATTACCCCAACCCAGGTGCAGCACCTTGCATATGGACTTGTTGAACCTCATTCAGTTCACATGGGCCCACTTCTCCAGCCTGTCCAGATCCCTTTGAATGACATCTCTTCCTTCTTTGGTATCAACTGCACCACTCAGCTTGGTGTCATCTGCAAACTTGCTGAGGGTGCACTCAATCCCTTCGTCTGTGTTGTTGACAAAGATATTAAACTGCACCAGCCTTAGGACAGATCTCTGAGGGACACCAGTCATCACCGGTCTCCACTTGGACATAGACCACTACTCTCTGGGTGTGGCCATCGAGCCAATTCATTATCCACAGGACGGTCCACCCTCAAATCCATATCTTTCCAACTTAGAGATTAGGATGTTGTGTGGGACCGTGCCAAAGGCCTTACAGAAGTCCAGGTAGATGACATTGGTTGGTCTTCCCTTTTCAACTGATGTACTCACTCCATCATAATAGGCCATCAGATTGGTCAGGCACAATTTGCCCTTGATGAAGCCACGCTGGCTGTCCCAGATCACCTTCTTGTCCTGCACGTGCCTTGACATTGCCTCCAGGAGGATCTGTTCCATGATCTTCCCAGGCACAGAGGTGAGTCTCACCTGTCTATAGTTCCCTGGGTCCTCCTCTCTGTCCTTTTTAGAAATGGGAGCGATGTTACCTGCTTTCTGTCAGAAGCATGCCATGCATATTTTGAAAGTTTTCCTGCTTGTTGGATAACATAATCTTCTGCTTGATAGGAATTCCAGCATTTCATCTGTACTTCCTGTATGAAGAGTCTTTCAGCAGGCTGCAACAATACATGCTTACAAAATCTTTTTTTTCTTTATTTTTTTTTAAGTTTAATAGACAAACATCTTAAACTGTGCCATTCAAACCTATAGCAGTAGCTTTTATCTTTGTTCTCCTTCCATTTTTACAAGCATCTAAATAATGCTTTCAAGGGAAAAAAAAAAAAAAAAAGACTAAAATTAACTTTCCTATAAGAAATTTATGTGCTTGAAATTGCATATTCTTTCTTAGAAGTACTGTATATCCTATACACTAATAAACGCTACTCTTTGGCTGACTTCATCTACAGCCAATACAATCACATGAAGCATCACAAGAATGCTGTAGCAAAGGCAGTTGAAGCAAAAGACTTATCTACAGGATCAGACAGCAGAAGGACATAAAAGTGAAATGAGACTTACAAATTCAAGGCAAATTGTGGTGAAAACAGTAGCAGAACCTGGAGCTTCTGAGTACCAATCTCTCCTCTGCACTGAGAACTGATCTGCCCAGGCATCAGTCATCGGGCACTGCCCCAGTCAGGATTTCATCACTGACAAACAGTACATCTGTATCCTAATCTACACCCCTACTTACCAGGTAGCATTGTACAAGAGAAAAAAATTAAAAGAATGTCCTCAATTTTTTTAAGATTGGGAAAACATCATGATTTTCGTTTCCTAGTTCTGAGTTACTGTCTCTTCTGTATCTTACCCAGGAAAATCATGTATTCTATTCTTGTTGCAGCCCCAGTCATGTTGGGCTGGGCTCTGTCTCCCATCAATGCTGTACCTGCAGCACTGGGGGAGGTTGCTATCAGGAAGGCAAGTTCTCACCTTGTTTTCTCCTGCCCTGCAGGACATTGCAGGAAGACATGCTGGTTTTCTTCTAAGCAGAGTAAGGTTTCATTCCAGGCTTGCCTGAACTTTGTCCTCCTGGAATTAAGTGCTAAAAACAGAATACAGGAGGTGACTCACTGTTGCAACAGTCTTCATGCAGTCATTCAACCTTATGGTTTTCCCCATGCCTTTTGACAGCTCATTTTCTGCTAATGAGTCCTGTGATTTCCAAGAAGTCTTTGCCCTTACAGCTTATCTGATGTCTCTACACTAAAGAAAGGTCTTAGTATTACACATCATTTTTTTAAAGTTTGATGTGGTTTTGATGTGGTTTTGTGTCAAAACAGAGACACCATGTGGCATTTCTAATCAACTAGTCAGCCCAGAGACAGATGACAATGAACTTGATCTTACTTTCACCTTATTTTTTTTTTGCAAGGATGCAATTTCCAGCTTGGTAGCAACTTACAAGGCAATGACGGAAACAAACAAACAAACAAAAACAAACAAACAAACAAACAAAAAAAAACACAAGGAAACTGAATGGCACAAATAGTAGGTGGTCAGCTTTATTCTTCTAAGCAACTTTGCAAAAACATAGAAAAAAACATTTTCATAAATAAGAAGCATGTAGAAAGAGTGAATGCAATCTTTCTAAAAACAAGCCAATGACTAATCAATATTAATCATAAATTAATACATTTGATAGAACTCTCAGTTGTTGTTTTTTTTAAGTAGACCTGCTCACTAAAGCTTCAAATGACTCATTCTCATGCATAAAATATTAATCAATCCAGCATCACACAAAGAACAATAAGAAAAGAATGTTAAACACCTCAGCATAAAGCTGCACTATCTGCCAGTTACCTAGTAAGAAAGCAACTCAGGCGAAATGTGTAAGGTGTAAAAACCTATGATCTATCTGTTGGTGGTGAAAGGTACTTCAGAAGCCCCAAATGTATCAGTGCTTTGCATGTGTATGGCAACACAATCTATTCATCTCTGTAACTAGGTTCTCTCTGAACATCAGCTTGAAGCTGACAGACTAAAATAAAGCTTTGAAAGTATAAATCCCATTTAAGTACAGATTATCATCACTGCATTAAAATGCAGTATTTTCTTAAAATTTACTGGATGTATTCTACAATACTGGCATACTCTTTCATTTTGTGTTTTTGGTTCTCCAGAGCTTTCCCCATCTCATTCAAATAACTGTATAATGGAAGATAATGGAGTTGTAAATCACAATGTAGTGGCAATTCATATTATCACTTGTCCTGTGGCTCACACTTTTACAAATGATAGAGTTCTACCAGCAGTTATTAAGTGTAAAAAAGCTTTCCCTGAGAACACAGACCTCCTGAGCGCTAACTTTACAATGAATATTTTCTGAATAGTAACTCCAAAACACTAAGATGAAACCAGCCCAATATTATCTCTGTATCCTTTCCCTCCCATTCCTTCCTTTTTTTTTTTTTTGTTTTTTTTTTGTGTGTTCTAACAAATTGATTAGGAACATGCACATGTAAGGATTTGAGGTACACTGTCAGCTATTCAGGTACTTAAAACTATTTCCACAGTTGTTACAAATTGGCATGAAAATAAGAATGCACAAAATGACCCCTGTGTTTGTGCCAACAGGAGACAAAATTTAGAACAGGAAAAAAAATAGAAGAGGAGGAAAAAAAAAAAAAAGAGAGAGAGAGAGAGAGAAGTATTTTTTCTGCAGGTTTCTGTAGAGAAATACCTTCAAACAAGCAGGTGATATGCCCTCCACTGCTGGAGAAAATGGTCATTACCTAGAGCACGGAGGCATGCACATAGCCAGCTGAAAGCTGCAGCTCCAAAGGGATACTGACCATGCCACTGCCACAGAAATTAGAAGTGTTTCAGCTGTTGGGACCACATTTTCAAGCTGAATTGGCCAGGACAATAAACTTTACCTTGGTGCACTTGATTGGTACATTAGCTACCTGCATTCTCTGTGGTCCTAACGCAAGCATTTGACGATATATTTGTTTTTTTGCTGCTAAACTTCAGCACTTGTTAGCAATCCGGCAGAAGTATTCTTAAAGCTTGTCAGGATGCCAGAGTACTAGGATAAAACTTCATTTTAAAAAAAAAAAAAAAAAAAGGCAACAAAATATTTTTGAAACTCAAATACTAATGACTTATTCTTAACATTAATGGACAGGTTCAAAGTGCTTAGAAAATGGGCATTTAAAAATCTTCTCGTTTGGAATAAAATAATTATGAAATTTGATCCAAAATCTTAGAAAGCTTTGGGTTGGAAGTGACCTTAAAAATCATCTAATTCCATTCCTCCTGCCATGGGCAGGGACTCCACCCATTAGACCAGGTTGCTCAAAATCCCATCCAGCCTGGCCTTGAACACTTCCAAGGATGGCACTGGCTCCTGGAGCTGCAATTCCAGGACAGGACATTCAGGACAACCAGCACAGGATATTCTTGCTACTTAGATATCAAAATTGCAGATTAGTCTTTTAAAATGTCCTCTTCACTGGTATCAGCTACAAGAATGTGTTATTTTATAACACAAATTGGGAGACAGATGTACTAATACTGACCCCCAGTAACCTGATGCTCCAGTTCCTCAGCTTAATCACTGACAAGATCAAATACTGTGACAAAGGAACATAAGTGAAACATCTTCAAGTATATATAGCTGATTGACCAAGCCTAAAAATGTTCAATGCAGCACTGTGGCTATAGCACAACAGCTGAAACCCTGCTTGATTGATTTTCCCTAAAGCAGCGATGAACTTGCTGATAAAAATAAAAATAAATAAATAAATAAAAATCAGAAACCCAATAAGCTCTGTTTATATAATCTAATCCGCTTCTACAAATGCACTAGGTGCAATGTAAATGGGAAAATTACAGTGCATGTATTGACTTGAATTTCTAATGATGCACTGTCTGTGATTTATTCTCACTACACAAAGCTGATATCATGTTGTGATCACATTAGCAGTTTCCAGTTCTCATCATGTTCTGACTCTGAGGCTTGAAGTCTTACACAGGTTATTTATTGTCAGCTGTTCTTTTGTATGTGTGCTTGTACAAATCATTAAGCGAACTTTTTCTTTTCCTCAAAGTGCATCCAAGTTATATGCACTTGGATAATGCCCTCAGTAACATTATTTAATTTTTAGTTAGCCCTGACATATTCAGGCAGTTGGATTAGATGATCTTTGTAGTCCCTTTCAACTGAACTATTCTAGTCTAGCCTAGTCTAGTCTATGAGGTATGGCAGTGCAAACTGAAGGTGGTTTACTGCTGGGTTACTCTGACATGAGTTCAAATCAGCTTAAAAAAATGCTTACAGCTTTTTCACTGAGTGCAGTGTCACAGAAGTCAGAACACTTGCAGAGAGTTTAAATCATTGAAGAATATAACCCCTTAATTTTTCCTACTGGTAACCTCTAATGAAAAAATTCTGCTTTCTTACAGGAAACAAAAACATTCAATCTTTTTCATGCTTCTTAGGCAACAGGTTATTGGGTCCTTTTTCTCAACATTAACTTCTGACTTCAGACACAATGGTGAAGCTTTTGTTGGCAATGAAATTTTGCTCTCAGCATATTTAGAAAAACATCATTTATTTATTTAGTGCTGAGTAGAAAAGATCTGCATTGTACCCATTGTATTCCATTTTAGGGTCTAAGGCTAATGATAGTGACAGGTGAAAGAGCTTTGCTCTGGGGCTGAGATGAGGTTACAGAGAGATTTTTTCTGATTAAAACTTTCTAAACAGGATGCAATACTGCACCATGGACTTATTTTTATATATAAAATTATAAGTTCCTAATATATGTTTATAAGATAAAGTCTTTTAAAATAGGTAAGAAATAAATTCTTTAAGTTCAGTATCAGCAGCTTACTAAAATCTTAGTGGTGAACTCCTTTCTATTTGTTCTGGTAAATAAGAATGAAGCTTTGGATGTAATTAACATTGCCACAAGGGACCATGTTTCCAAAACATACTGATGCTATCAGTGGCAAAAATATCTTCATTCATTGCAGTTTTTTCACATCTAGCTCTCACTGAGCTACCCCAAAGTGACTACTGCCTTATCCTCATCTTTTTCTCACAGTTTCTTCCTGAAGTGCAAGCTCTGTCTGCTGCTCGAGCTGCAAATCCCAGCTCCTAGCATGCTGGGTCTCCATATGGTAGAATTATGGCCATAGTGCTGCGAGCAAGGTTGCTGTCACTTATTCTGCCTGCCTTGCCAGAATAATAATGTATAATACTACCAGGAGAAGCACTGAGGAAAATGCCACATTTTGTGTTGGATCATTCTAAGAGAGGTCAAACCAGTGGATTTTGGACAATAGGAAAAAAAAAAAAAAAATCCCCCTTGTGGAAAGAGAGGCATTCTCTTTTTCAGTCTTTAAAACACCATTTACTTTGATTATGGATTTCCACTTTATGTACTGTGGAAATATTTCAAAATGTGTTTGTTCTTTATTAAGAATTTATTTCTTCAGCAGCTCTGCTGTTCTGCATTTTTCTTTCTGCAGTTCAAAATATTTTCCACTCAGTTTTCATCTTTAGATATAATAAAGTATTACTTGTTGTTCCTTTTTAAAACTTTTGTCTAAATTATTATTCTTTATTCCCCCACTCCACATCTCACCACCCCATTTATATGTCTTTGTTCTTACTTTTGGTTTCTTTCTCCACTTGCTTGTGGTCTGCTTTTAGTGAAAGAACACTTTTAAAATTATTATTATTATTGGTCATCTTTTGCAATATACAGTAGAGAGTAGAAAATCCTTAATGAATAATTACAAATAAATAATTTTTATAATTATGATATACTGTATGGGTTACTTTGGTCTAGGTTTATCAGGAAATAAACATCCTAAACATGTAAAAAGAAAAGTTGTAACAAGTTACAATAACAGTCATCATCATCACCTACTAACAGACTCCTAAAGCTTTTCCCTCTGGGGCAACTATTCTTGTCTGTGTTTTTATCTCTACTGTGTGGTGGTTTCACATCAATTGACGGTCAACTGAGCTCCACTGAGCTCCACTGTCTCACGTCTCACTTTCCCTCCTCAAAGGCAAAGCAGGAGAAAATAAGGAGGGAAAAAAAAAAAAAAAAAAAAAAAAAAAAAAAGAGAGCCCCACTTTCCCCTTCCCCAGATTTTGTTGCCGAGTGCAGCATCACATGGTGTGGAATAACCTGGGATCAGTTTAGGTCCCCAGCCCAGGCCATGCCCCCTCCCCCCCACCTCAACAAAAAATTGTTCAGGTAACATATGGTTTCAGTTGGTAGCATTTGTTGAAAAGTAACTGCATATCTCTTTCCTACTTTCAGAAGTCTTGTAAAGGCTTTATAAAATAATTATTAAAAGAAAGAATAACTTTAATTTAAACTTTAAATTTAAGCAAATATTGTACTAGAAAAGTTATAAAGTACTCTGTTTTTATTCATTTCTATTTGGTCAAGGCCGAAAGACAGAAATGAATTATATGTTTCTGAACTTTCAGTTCCAAAAGCCCTTCTCACAGTTCTACCAAGGTTGACACAATAACAAACTATCCCTTCCACATGCTGTCTTAACACACTAAATCTACAATGTCGTATCAGCACAACTATTCTTCCTCTCTATATCTCCTTGTCTCCTAATGGTATAGAAAAATGTATCCTTTAAAAAGATATAAAGCAATCAAAAGTAAATAGAAAAAAAGGGGGGTGGGGGTGGGGGGTTAATTCAGTCTTGTCATGAGTCAACTGTCTTAGTGAGTGTATTTGTCTGTCCTAAACTAACCAACACTTTATCAGTCGTCAGGCATTTAGCACTGAACTTGACTGGTCACCCTTCATTCCTCCTTTCTGAATGTTGAGTACACTTTATGTAGGTCTTGCAGGTTATTCTGCTCACATACTTCAGCCATATTGCAAATGGAAATGGGTAAGCAGGCAGATTTCCAACAGGGTCCTGCCAGAATTGGCACTTATCTGTAAAACACAGCTAGGAGGCAAATATGAAATTATGGAGTACAGACAATATCAAGACTCATGAGGTGATGAACAATGGGGAACAAGAAATGATCCACATTACTTTTGAAGGAGAGCAAAGACAACAAGAAAAAAATCACATGCATGATGCAGGAATTTTTGTCATGCCTGGATGAGGAATCATTCCAGACAATCAGGAGCACTGAAAGGAGCTGGGAATACCTGTTGTTCCAGCTGAAGGTAAACATCCTCAGAGTAGATGTAAAGTGGGTGATGAAATGTTAAAGATAATTAATTATTTGAGCAATGTACCAATGACTCTGGTATGTCCTCTCAAAGCAACAACTCTATGCAATGTGACTGAACACCATTTTCTAAAAGATGTACTTAAATTCAATTAAATTAAGCTTAATTAGCCTTCTGTAGCCTAATTTATTGTTGCAACATAGGAACTTTATATAAAACCTTATGATTCCTGCCTTTCAGAAAATCAGCTTAGGGGGACAGGAGGGACTTTTCTCCTCTTTGGGGAAGAATCCATGACAATGGATTTCTGGATGCAGCAAACACATTCTCTCTGGTCTTGAATAAAGATTTGTTTCACTATGTAGAGCTACCTGTCATAGTTGCATAAAAGCATTAGAAAGATAATTATTAATTGTTAGGCAACCCACACTGAGAGATTTATAGATAATTTTAACAGCCTTGGTTTTTAATACAAATGTCCTACATGGGTGATTCTGTAATTGTTAAATGCTAGAAAAACACACAGCTCCATTCATCTTCACTGCATGATGGGGTGGTAATGCTGTAGCAATTTACCACCTACTGTAACTATTTTGCATCTGTGGTATTTGCTGGGATTTGTCTTAAAGGTGGAAAGTTTTGCTTTACAGATTCATGAATACAACCGTGATTTATTATACACCTGATTCATATTGCACCTATTGGTAGATTTCAAGTGACAGCTTTGTGAAATGTTTGACAAAAAAAAATCCCCAAACACAATGCCTAACCAGTCCCCCAGAACAACTCCAGAATCTGCCTTTACGGAGATGGGCAAATTATAAAACCCTGGTATTAAAAATAAAATTATTTCTGTAAAAGCACTGTAATCTGTAGCTAAATTATTACTTCTGTACAAAGGATTTTTTTTACTAATGTTTTCCTGTGAATAACCTTAAAAATATCTCCATCTAAAGAAATACAAAAACACAGTTTACGAGGTGTGAATATGATAGCAGTTCTTTACTACATTCTAATTTCCGTGTGCTATCCTTTGATTTTCTCACAGCATCAGCAAAATCCTGGAGGCTTTTACACACCATGTCCCTTCCATTTGCAACTGAACAGCCTACTTCTACTGCTATTGAAGTCCTCCATCTTCTTGGTTCTGAAAGATAACCAAGTAGCACTTGGGGTGAAATATATAACACTTCATATTTTTTCTCTTTGAGCTGCAGAACACTTTGGACAAGACATATCTATGTTCCTCATGAGGGATCAATATTAAAGTCAGTATCAGAAAGATGATAGGAGACACCTGTAGACATGATTCTGCTCAACCCGGAATGCACCTCTTCCTATTAAGCTAGTGGGAAAGCAAATTTATTAATTGGGTCTTCACTGCTATCTATCACACTCATAGACCACTGGTCCAGCTCTGTTTTAAAGCCAACAACAAGTGAGTTAAAGCGACACTGATAAACACACTGATAATATAAAGTACATTTTACTTGAACTCCTTTTATATAACTACTCTGAGCAAGAGTCCTCCAACTGAATCGTTGTTTGCTCACCTAACAAATTAATGAAATTTTATATTGTCATTAAAATAAACATCTTTATATGAGGAAGGGATAGTAGAGGTAAGGGAAGAACTAATAATAATAATTTAAAAAAAAAGTACTGAGACAAAAAGAAAAAGTGCAAAAGCACCTAGGGAACAGATAAAGATTTTATTTTTATTGTTACTTTCCTCTTTTAAAAGATACTGAATTCATTCCAATTAAACTATGTCTAGAAGGAAGAATTTTCTTGCTTTGCCAGTACTATAAGATTTTAACATTTGAAGTTAAGCTCATGAGACTGTTGCCACCTGATGGGCTTTGCAGTATACAAAACACACTTGGACATACAGTGAAAGGCTAGGAGGAAGCAAGGTAAGGAATATGGGGAAAGGGCAGGAGCAAGGCAAGGCAGGGCAATGAAGAGAAGGGAAGGGCATGGAAAGGAAGGGCATGGAAGGACATGGTAGGGAAGGGCATGGAAGGGCATGGAAGGGCAGGGCAGGGCAGGGCAGGGCAGGGCAGGGCAGGGCAGGG
>MU012859.1:0-13449 GCA_011074415.1 Stictonetta naevosa | reverse complement strand
CATGGGAAGGCATGGGAAGGCAGGGCAGGGCATGGAAGGGCAGGGCAGGGCAGGGCAGGGCAGGGCAAGGAATGGCAGGGCAGGGCAGGGCAGGGCAGGGCACGGAGGGGAAGGGAAGGGAAGGGAAGGGAAGGGAAGAGAAATGCAATTGCTTGCATTTCTTTATTTCTTTCTCTCCCTTCATGCATTGTCAGTTTTCTTGAGTGTAGCAACACTTCATAGCAATTTTGCCTTTCAAATTATTTTTATGTATCCAAAAGGCAACCACAAAGTGAAGTTTTCTTGGCCAGGTCATGTAATTTAAAAACAATAACAACAACAGTAATAATTATTAATAATTATTATTATAATACTCTCTATCACATTACTTAAAAACAAGAAATATTTATTGGAAGTGTAAGAGATTTTTTCCCCTAACCTTCATTTTAAACCACGTGTTTCCCTTTCATTTGTTTATTAGTCTAACATAAATTTATGCCCATCTGCTGCGCTGAGAACCCACAATAAAACTACACTCACAGTGAAAGATTTTGGTACACCCCTAAGTTAAGCAAGGGTCCAAAATATAAATATAAATAATGAAAATAAGGTGTGAGGAAGAATCTCCCTAGTTGTTGCATCAATTTGTTGAGTTATGTATGGTTTGCAAGTTTCAAGGATAAATAGTATCCCGACACATGTGTGTTTTCAGCTTGTTTGAATCTGTGTGAACATCCATTGACTGATAGCACACAAGATTGAATCAACATGTAAGAGCAGATCTCAATGCTCTGAGGGCATTTGTACTAGCACCATTATTGCTACCCTGCAGACTATGAGAAGGGACAATCAACAGCTAAAATATAATGTTGTCCTACATATTCCATGACATTGTCAACCACTGCTTTCTTAGAAGTCCTTTCACAACTACACTCTTTCATCTCTTTTATCACTTCCTTTGTCTGGATTTTTGTTCAGGTTTCAAGCCTTCTCAGTATTTTGGTTAAAAAGTTTGTTCTCTGACTTCCTATGTATTTTATAGCATTTTCTTATGTATTTTATGTATTTTATTTTTCTTCTAAAATATCCTTGAATGTACAAAACCTAGCTCCTACCTTCATAATACCAGGTCACATCAAAATGAGTTCTGTTGTAAATGTAACATTTATTATTGAGTTACAGGTCAAATAAAAAAGAAAATGATGGATATTGCTGCTTCCAGAGAAACAAACTGTAGCGAATTTTAGGTTTTAATAAAGGCAAGGGCTAGTGGAGAATCCTAAATAATCCTAAACTGCATTGAAAAAAATGACATGCTACTGAGAAAACAGAAATGTACATAAATCACATTTGCAGTCTCATTATCTCCATGGAGCTCCACAGAGCAACTCTGTCAGGAACCACCTGGCACCTGGGACCAAATTGAGGGGAGAGTGTAAAGAAAATGCACCCCTCCAGTGGTATAGCTCAAGATATCAAACTGACTTTTTTTTTTTTTTTTTTTTTTTTTAATAAAATAACATCATTTAACCTTTTGCTGTAAAATTATTTTCACACTTGTGAAAATCATGAAGCCTCCTTGATACCATAGTGTTGAACCTGACACTCTGGTAAAATATATTCTGTTAGACCTTTACCCTCTAGCTCATTTTTTCCGCACCTGGAACATTCTTTTTAGAATGTCACACAGATAAAATAGTTGAAAATCCGGTCTTTGAAGGCAACTTTCATCATCAGATTGTACTATCCTGCACAGTTTACAATGTTCAGAAGAAGAAGGTTTCAATTTTTCTTTTAAAAAGGCACACCTGTGGAGCTGGTGAAAAATTGAATCTGATAATCCTTTTTAAGGAATAAAAGTTTTATATAGAAAGGCAGAGTGTTAGGGCTGAGGGTTATGGTTAGGGTTTAGGTTTCATGTTTTGTGTAAGGGTTTAGTTTCAGCACTAGGGATGGGTTTTAGGGTTAAGGTTAAGCTTTCTCTTTAACTTATGTTTAGGATTTATGCTTAGGCTCAATGTTTAGGTTTAAGGTTAGGGTTATGTTTATGGTTAATGTTAGGATAAAGGTTTAGAGTTAGGATGTAGGGTTAAGTTTAGGGATTATCTGGTAGGTTTTAGCATTTGGGTTAGGGTTTTCAGGTAGATTTATTATTAAGACTACAGGTTATGGTTATGGTTATGGTTACAGTTACAGTTACAGTTATAGCTATGACTATTCTCAGGGTTTGGGTTAGGATTTAGAGTTGGGGTTAAAGCTATGTTAGTGATTAGCATTTAGGGATTAGGGTTAGGGCTAGGTTTCTCCTTCTATTTATTCTAAAAATGAAAGGGAAATTTAAAATAATTAAATAGTGATCTGGGGCACTTTTTTGAAACATTTTAAAGATGATTGCCAAAGAGCACAATTTTTCAACTGGACATATATAAGGTACCTAAGTCAGAGCTCTGATAATTAAAGTGATTCTTGCATAAAGAAAACTAGCCACACCTGAACATCACATTTTCTGTAAAGCCTCCTCTGGTTCATGAGGCTTAGCCATAAAGCCTTTGTCTGATGTAAACAGATCTTATGTATTATGAACATTGGAGATCTACCTGTGAAATCATCCTTAGATGACAGTTTCTGAAATTATTAGTAATTTGTTTACCTGCACTTTTACTTATAGATACCTTGGCAGGATCTCTGTTCCATGTTTCTTCCATGTTCTTTCATCAGAGACATTAATCTGCCTTCTCAGAGAATAAGACTAGAATAATGAAAAGGTAATGCCTAAACAGATTTGCCTTTACTGGACCTACAATTACTTCATTTTCTCTGGTCTGCATCACTCATAAAACTATTATGTTATCTTTGGAAGCACAGCAACAAGTGCTCTTTTATCCATACCCTGTGCTACTCTGGATAGTCCTTTGGTCTTTACAGAGGAGACAAGATGACTGATGTGATCCTTGACTACTGAATGCTGCGAAAAGACTGCAGATGGTGGAAGATACAGAATTTGCCTTGGGAGAGTTTCCAAGTAAGTACAGTTAGTTCTACTGTTCCAAAGAACCCTTAATTTGTATGAAGAAACAAATAAACAAACAAGCAAACAAAAACCCACTGTAGTTCCTAACAAAGAAAAAATAAATAATTTGAGTAAAACTGAACATCTCAAAGTTCTAAAAGATCCTTCTGGTTCTTTGAAAGGTTACTTAGACAGTGAGTGAAAAATGTTTCCAAGCCAGAGGTGACAAGACTTATATCCATGTTAAGATTCACTGTGCAGGATCATCACATACATATGTTTAGCAGAAAGTGCAAATAGTTTGGAATAATACTGTCTAAACCCCAGTCACATCTTTGTTTCTTTACTGTTTTTTATTGTTTTTGCAATCATCCTCGTGGAATTCTCATATCATTATACATTTAATAAACGTGGAATAGTGAAATGACAATTCTGACAGAATTTCCTTGACATTTCTTTTTTTTTTTTTTTTTTTTTTCCCACTTTATACACTTCATCACAGCTACATTTATCTCACTGGTTTTCACCTCATTTACTTACAAAATATTCTCCTTAATAGATGCAGGCACACAAGTAATTTTTTGGTTTAGGGTATGGCTTTTTTACTTAAAAACAAATAAAACCAGAAATTCAGGTACTCCACATGCAACCCCCAACACATGTAAACATCATTCAGAAGACTGGAACTGTGCTGGTATCATCCAAATATGTAGTCATTTAGGTTATGAGGTGCTTTTAAAAACAGTATAGGTTTGCTCATGGTGTTATCTGTGCCTGAGAAAATAGTCCAAAACCACCCGCACTTACAAGTGGAATTCGGTCAGAAATGCATTACTGAAATAAAAATATATATTTAGTTTTATTTTATTTATTTTATTTTATGCCTATTTTCAGCATCACTACCTCTTTCCCTCTTGTGAGAGGCTCCGGTGCAGCAGAATGAGCTCAGCATTACTGGGCTATACACACATAAGTTCCCATGAATGTGAATGGTCAAAGGCCATTGTAAGGAGTTTCTTCACTGCAAATAGTACAAGCTTTAAAATGAAGAATCAAGGTACACTTACTCAAAAAAATAATAATAAAAAAATAATAAAAAAAGGCAAATTTTGTTTATCACATCTTGTTTTTCAGTTTTGCAGCCTAAATAGTTTACTTAGTAAAAAACATCCTATAGAAAGTCTGTGACTGCTGCTTCCACCACAATCTACACAAAGAGTGGCATCTCAGTACCTGTCTTGGAAAGTTGGTGCTCTTCTACTTCACCTCTCCACTGGCTGCTGCAGCCCTGCCATGCAAGGCTAGATGTGACAGGGAGGTGAAATCAGAAGGAAATAAAAGATTGTAATGGAGCATGAAAAAACACTGTGTAAAGCAGTATATCTTAATAAATCAATATCATCTCTTTTAAAGGCATAACGCTTCAGAAATTGTCACCAATCCAGACATTGTCTGCATACATGGGCTACACCTTGGGAAGAAAAGGTGACTAGAATTTATCTCCCTAATTAGGATTTCTCAGTAGTTTTAAAGCAGCTGCTGCCTTCCATGACCTCTCTGCACTCTGCTTCAGTAGGACTTGCACGTGACACTGTAAATTCCTTTATCTAGCTTATGTCCATGAGTGAACCTTAATGAACATCTTCCATGGCAAAGCATCTACAGAGTCAACACTCAGCTCAACACTATGTAATAGCTCAACACTGTGTAATAGCCACTGTGGATTGTCTCCTTGTTGGTCCTGTATTGGCCTTTTCTGTGATTATATGTGCTCAAATGTTTTCAAAAAGATATTTTTTTCAAATTCACTAACAGCTTCTTTTATTATTGATCTCTCGTTTTTTTACAGGCCTGTCAGCCCTTGCATTTACAGGTATCTATGGACATTTTTTTCAGACAGAAAATAGGTTTGTCTGTTTTACATAGCAAAGATATACAAAATTATAGTAATTGTTGATCACTTTTGCATTTCAGAGTTGAAATTATTTCAGCTATTAAACCAGATATGCTTTTAACCTACAATGCTTGAAGAAGATTTTCAGAAGTACCACACATTTTTCAGGTTAATTGGTCCCTCAGAGTCTGCTAGTTTATGGCTGGCATGATCTCTTCCCTGTGCTCTCAGACCCAGCCAACTATTCAGCTGGTAATGTAAGTGTCAGCAATGGATGAAGCAGGGGTCTTGGTCCAGCAGTGTCTTGTAACAAATGAATGAGTCTAATTTGGAAATAGCTTGTCCTCTCATGTCTGTAGAAAAGGTAGGCTAAATAACTCAAATATTGGCTGACTCAGCTAGTTCTGATGGGCTGCCACAAGTTGCCTGACTAGCTTGTAAGAATTGAAAGCATTTCAGCACAATCACAAATTGACTCAAACAATCAGGAAATGAAAAATAAAATCACTGTAACAATAGCATTTAGCTTCCTAATGATCTAGCAAACAAAAGAATCACAGAATCATCTAGGCTGGAAAAGACCTTCAAGATCATTAAGTCAAACCATCAACGTGACCTACTCAGTTCTGTACTAAACAATGTCCCTTAGTGCTACATACATGCGTCCCTTAAATACCTCCAAGGATGAGGACCCCACCAATTCCCTGGGCAGCCCGTTCCAATGCTAAAGGAACCTATTAAACTTAAAGAAAAATAAGTCTTGCATTGATTATTTCACTTACTCTTTAGGGATGCAAAAGGTGTTTGTAGCAGTTCTGTTCCTGTTACCACAGCATCATATCTGTGCATTGTCTCAACACCATGGAACCGGTCTCCTCTCCCTCATTCACTCTGATGGAAGCAAACCTCTAACATTAAGAAGGCATGTCTTCAAGCACTTTTTTTTGCTACTTTTTGTTTGTTTGTTTGTTTGTTTGTTTAAGACATGTTCAGCCAGCCTTTGGGATGTGTCATCTGTGAGACAGAAAACTAATGTTTCTTGGTTTTATTTTTCCATGGCATCAGAAAGTTAGCAAAGATCTGAAATAGCTGCAAGATATAGCCTCTGGGAATGGCAGAATGTCTGCTGAAATGCTGAAGGCAAGACAAGAAGTATAGTTTCTTGTCTTTCTTTCAAGTCTGAGAAAAAAAATGCTTCAAGAACAAAAAAGCAAACATAACCTCTGTGATTAATACTGTATTATGCATCCTTTCCTAAGTGTTTCCCTCACCGACAAAGTGAGGTCTGAAAATCAGTTGCCACTTAATTACAGAGTCAATCACATGATATTAATAGTTAAATTTGGGAAAAGGTAGGTAACAGCACTGTTCTACTGTAACTTCAGTCATTGGACTGAAATATTTGACACTGCTGTCAGCCAAGCAGGACTGATCCTTTTCAAGCTGAACCATCCCATTAATTCTGTAGCCTCACAGTCTTTTTCCATGATGGCATGGAAGACCAAGCAACAGGAACTGGATCTGTGGGTGAGGAATTTATTTAGGAATGCAGTCACTGCAGCTGTTGATGTTAACCTTCACAACCACGTTTTGGGCCTGTAAGACAGAAGCAGAAGAGCCTACACTCCATTATCAGGGTGATGTTTGCCTTAGCAAATTGACATCCAAACTGAAACCATCACTTGTGAGCTCTCTTTGCTTTTGCATTTCCTGATGGTTAGGAAATTTTTATATGTTCATTAAAGGAGCACAGAATTTCTCTGCTGAAGCATCCAAAACCTGTTGTCTTTCTTTCATTGATCAGAGTGGGGGAATTGTTTTTCAACCTGTTCCCAAGACAGACTCTCAGTCCTTGCCATTAATGGAACTAGTATCAAAGTGGTTGATTAAGGTCTAATTGATGATAAAATCATCTTCTGTATTTTCCCTTTGTTGTCTGCAAAATCATGTCTGGAGTAAACAAAGGAACCAGGAATCCACTGGGTTGTGTTGTGCCACTGTCTCCTGTGATCCCAGTGTTTATTTATGGATTCAAGCTTTGAGGTCTGAGGCATGAAGACTGTCACCAGCTGGAGTTGATAACAGCCCTGTTTAGGTGCTGGAGCCTCCATATCCTCTAGCACAATGGTATAATGAATGCTGAGCAGTGCTGAGCACGAACATCTCTCCTGGCAAGGCCTGTCTTTGCTTTACAGACTAAAGAGAAACTCCAAGATCCCCAACCAGGTTTTTAAAGCCTGTCAGTGTAGTAGCTAGATGTAATTAAGGAAGTCCTGAAAACCTCCCTAAAGTCTGTCAGATCGACATCAATAACAATGAGAAAGAGGCTTTTCATCAAGCACTCGGGGATGAACTTGTTACAGTGCTGCCATAGATTTTGTAATAAATCACCAATCTCAGCTGGATGTCAGGAGGAAGAAAATAGAACATAAAAAAATAATTAAAAAAAAATAAAAAAATACCATCTTTCAGGCATTGGACTCACACCTGATCAAATTGCAGACATTTTTATTTATCCTGGACCCACATGTTGTAAGCCAAGCCCATGGACAGACAAAATTTAATGGCTATGTTGCATGGAATAAATAGTCATCACAACAGTGACCACGGACACATTTGCAAATCATCCGTCTGGTTCTTTCACTTTTAAGTCTGATACTGTTAGGCTTCAATTGCGTGAAGTCCTTTCAGAAAGTGCTTTGATATCTGCAGAGGGAATTACACCAATGTCAAGTGCTGGTTGCTATTATTGCTCTTTGAACAGAAAATGAATCCAGAAAATAAAGCTGCTGCTAGTCTCTCAGACTGTTTCCAGGAAGAACTTTGTTTGAATTTCTAAAGGTCTGAGCAGTTTTGATGCCAGTCAACCTTCATTTAACCAGGCTACAGAAGAGCAAGGAGAAAGAAAAGGAAGTCGTGTCCTGTCTCCGCAGCACTGCAAGCCAAGCAGCATTGCTGAAGCACAGTACAGAAAGAGCACATCAGTGCAACATTGTCAGCAACTGCTTATCAGCAATGATAAAAGTCATATTACCAGATGCTTTTATAGAAGAATAATGAACAAAATATCTCATGTCTACCAAGATGGTTATGGTGGAGGGTACTTAGCCAACTACAGTCACTGGGTGAATATGCTCCTTTCTGCTGTTGTGATGTTGCTTTGTGACAGGTTGTAGTGGGTTTACGTGGCAAGGTTTGGGTAGCAAGGGGCTGCAGGGGTGGCCTCTGTGAGAAGAATCTATAAGCTGCCTCATGTCAGATAAGGGCCAGTTTCAGATGGCTCCAAAGGAACCCGCCACTGCCCAGATCCAAGCCAATAAGAGACATTTGTTCTTCTGTGAATGCATATTTAAGGGGAAAAAAACTGTTGTGCTACAGCAGCTGAGAGAGTGAGGAGTGACAAGGAGCCCTGCAGCCCCCAAAGGCAATGCAGCAGGAGGACAGAAGGTGCTCCAGACACCCAGCAGCAGTTCCCCTGTGACCTGTGAGAGGTCCGTGGTGGAGCAGGCTGTCCCCCTGCAGCCCATGGGTCCACATGGATCTCCATGCTGCAGCCCGTGGAGGAGCCCCAGGTGGAGCAGGTGGATTTGTCCTGGAGGAGGCTGCAGCCCATGGAGAGCCCCTGCAGGAGCTGGCCCCAGGCTGGAGCTGCAGCCTGTGAAGAGGAGCCCATGCAGGAGCAGGGGATCCAGCAAAGCTTCCTTTTTAAATGTTTTCTATCTAAATTTGTATGAACAAAATGTATCTACCACTGCCATTTCCAGCTGTGAATCATTCTTGTAGGAAAAATATCCCCTCCAAAATGTTACCAATCCAAACGTAGAAGCAGATGCCAAACAGCCGTAGAAGGTGTAACAGAACAGATAATGAATGAGTCCAAGAGAAGATTTTTTGTGAAAGAATGAGGCAAGTTGCACACTTCATGTCTACAGTAGAAATCCTTCAAAGCTTACATACAGACCAACAAAAAATGACACGTTTAAGTCTATTTTTGGCTTCATAAATTAGGGATTAATCCCTATTATACTGTCTGAGTCCCATTTTTAATCCTTTAATCCTTGGATTTTCCCTATTTGCAAGTACTGCAGATGGGTTTTTCTTTACAAGCAGAGGGAGCCTGGCTTGGAAGCGGGTTTGTTGATAATAGTGGTGGTGGTTCTTTTTTTGTTTGTTTTAATGTTAAATAGATGTTTATATGCTACTAATGCTTGAACACATCATTATTAGAACAGATTTTTGGCTTTCTTCTTGTGGCTGAAGATACTTATCTGTGTTTGTCACAATGCATTAGAAACTCTACCCATTCACATCCCTTTCTACTTCATTATTGTAAAATTCACTCAGTATTTATTCCAGCTAACTACTTTCCTAATTTGTGGATAATTCTGAAAATAAAGCACATAAAAATAAACTGTTCAAAATGTACTATTAAATATGCTTCTAAGGAAAATGTTTTTGTATTTGCTTTTACTAAATATAGTTGTAGCCTTAACCATGACAGCTCATTCTTATTTATGACATTTTTACAGTCATTTTTATATAAATTTAGTTGAGAGTAAATTCAAGATAACAAAATAATAGCACTTTTTTCACACTAAAACTGTTCTACTACACAAAAAATTAAAACTAATTTTTTTCAACACAAGAGATATTCCTCTGAGCTCTTTAATTGCCTGTATGAACTGGTTAATTTCCCATTTAAAAAATAAAAATAAAAATAGAAAGTGTCAAAAGCTACAAGCTTTCTAACATATTTCTTAATGTGCTGAACTTCTTACTACACTTGCCTGTATCAAATATTTTTGGACTTTGTGATACTGCATATCATTGTGAGAGTGGTTTTGTTGCAGTGACAAATTTTCTCACCTGAGACAGTGTTCTCATTTTCAGTGTTCTTCCTGTCCTCTTTGATTCTACTGTACCAAAATATCTCTGACAAGGTCCTGCATGAGACAGTAGACAAACCAGCGAGAACACTTGTTCAAGCTCACTCTGACAACTTTACAGAGATTCTACGTCACAGATTTGACTGTGTTTTTTTGTTTCTTGAACTCTTCCTTACTCCAGTCCATTTGTCATAAAAGGTTCTGATTCCTACCCATTTTGCAATGAGGATAATGGGAGGGAAATTATTTCATTTAAGTGAGACCCATTGGAGTGGGCAGGGAGAGGAATAGGACCTGTTCTATAATTTCTGAAGAATATATTTACTTTTTTCATACTTTGGTATTCCTTGCAATGCCTAACTTTATATGGATGAAATCACTAATAACTAATATCTAAATCCTGTCATGAATAAGAATTTGGGTTTGGATGTTAAGAGTCCTGTGTGTATTCTTCTCATCTGCCATGGAATTGGCTGTGCCTACTGTGTTCACCATTAGAGCTGCTGAGGATCTGGTCCAAAAAAAAAAAAAAAAAAAAAAAAAAAAGAGTTAATCACGACTTGATCTCAAACTAATTAAAACTTAAAACCTTAACTCTGTTTCTAGCCATTTGTTTCTACTCACACAACATGACTGATAAGAGCAGTTGAGGTGAAAGGATAAGTGAAAGATTGGAACTGGACATCACATTGGGAATGATCACCTATGAAAATATATGAAAATACCTTACTTATTTTAATTGCACTTTTTTTTTAAAGAGTTTAAATAATGATCTACAGTACATCAAGTACCTGATCTGGAAATACTAAAGATAGCAGATGGACATGCAGGATGCCAAAGGTGAAATTATTGCTCAAACAAACCACCAGAAAGATTTGCACTCTGTCTTTCAGGCCTGGTTTTGGCTAGGATAGAGTTAATTTTCCAATTTTCCTCCTTGTACCTAATATGGTGCTGTGTTTTGGATTTAAGATGAGAACAATGCTGATAACACGCCAATGTTTTAGTTGTCACAGAGCAGTCCTTACACAGAGACAAGAACTTTCCAGCTTCTCATGCTGCCCCACCAGCGAGGAGGTTGGGGATACACAAGGAGCTGGGAGGGGACACGGCCAGGACAACTGACCCCAGCTGGCCAAAGGGATGTCCCACAGCATGTGGTGTCATGTGGGACAATAGCACTGGGGGCATTAGACAGGGCCAGGGGCTGCTACTTGGGGATGGACTGGGCATTGGTCAGTGGGTGGTCATCAGCCAGAGCAATTGCATTGTGCATCACCAGCTTTCTATATTCTTTTATTATTATTATTATTATTATTATTATTATTATTACCTTCATTTTCTGTCATCATAGAATCATACAATATCCCAATTTGGAAGGGACCCATAAGGTTCATCGAGTCTAACTCCTGTCCTACTAAACTGTCTTTATCTTATCTTAAAAGTTTTACCTTTTTTCCAATTCTCTCCCCCATCCCACTGAGGGGAGGAGTTAGCAAATGGCTGTGTGATGCTGAGCTGCTTGCTGGGTTAAACAACAACATTTTACCAGATGATATTTACTCTAGGTGAAACTCAGATGTTGTACTAAAGGACAACATTCAAGTCATTCCACAACTTGCAGTCTTTCAATCGACTGAGCAAAAAGGATCAACAACATTAGGGAACATGCTCAGCTACTCCAGGCCTGAGGGGTGGCCACACCTGGAAAACAGTCCTAGTGCAGGCTGTCAGGATGTGAAGTAGAAGTAGGCAGGGTGTTCAACATAAGCAAAAGGAATCTATTTTTTTTTCATGCAATGTGTATTTCTGCAGGTAGGGTGCTTTTATGGGTTGTACTTCTTAAACACACATTCAGACATATTTGTGGAAAAAAATTCCATTAATGGCTGTGGAAGTACACAAGCCACAAATCAAAGGAGGCTGCAAGCATCCTCTGCACAATTATGATAACATTTTTTCCCCTCTCTCATGCTGTTCTTAGGCATTTGATGTAGGAATAACCAGAGCAAAGGTACTTGGCAAAATGTTGTTTTGGTACGTCATAGTTCTGACATTTCTATAGCTGGGAAGCAGGTTCTAACAATTTTATTGCATCTATAAAGGTATTGATGTGCCTTGCTGTCTCCCCATTTCTAATTCTCATTTGGGACATACACATCTAAACTTTAGGCAATTCTAGTTTGCTCAAGAGTCTCACTGATGAAATTTTGCTGCCCATCAATTATCATAAGTGCTACCAAAAATATCTGTTTCAAAAAGTTTTTTTTTTTTTCTTATATAAATACAGTTACCAAATAAAAAGTTCCAGAAGAGAAACAGAAACTTATTATAAAGCAGAGTTCATTACAACCACAACTATCTCAAAGTCATCTGGCAGCTGAGATTGTATTAGATTTTCTGTCTGGATCTTTTTGAGGCCATGAGAGTGAACCAGATAACAGAGATCAAAGGTTTATAATTAACACCTTTTTCCATAAACCTCAGAGCAGCATGATAGATGAGAAATACAATGAAAGAAATACATTTAAAAAAAAAAATGTTTGTTGTTAAGGAAACTGATAAGCTGTCAGGCTGAACTTTGGCAACCTTTGTAGAGTAGGCTTACATTTTCTTAATAAAGAAACCTCTAAGTAAATTCCAATGTTTGTCATTGCACTGAAAATTTCATTGCAACATGCTGAAGTTCTTTCCTACCCTCACTGGGAATTAATATATTTATAATGCTCTGAAATGGTGTTTTAAGCACAAAAGCTAGAGTTTATTCAAAACAAGTTCTCAAGGTATTGAATGGCAACTTGGCTCAGCAGGAAATTGTCATTACAGTGACTGATTTTCAGGAACCTTAAGCACTAGCTTGACTTTCATATTCTTAGAGATAGAAGTAAAGTTTCTGAAATAAAAATGCAAATATTTTTTGTATTATGATGTAGTACCTTTAGGTTAAACTGAATTAGCTGTACTGGAGCTCATTAGTGCTCTTGTTAGAGTTGTGAAAGTACCATGCATAAGGAATAAAAAGCCTGTGAGTCCATCTTCAGCTCATGTTACAGTATAAATCCAATTGACCATAATGTTAACGGTGTGTTGGAATATACAGAATAGATCTGAAGGTGTAACACATTTTTTTAATTATTTTTCTTTTCCTGAGAACATGCTAAATTATTTACCTGGTCACCTCAGAGTGACTGTCAAGCACTGGTGTGCTAAACTGAGTGCTTAGTCATGTCCCATAGAGACTACTGTGATTCCTTTTTTTTTTCTTTTCTTTGTGTGTGTGTGCTATTAGCATTGTCACAGCAATTTCCTCAGTGTTGCTCCCCCAGCCCCCTTTTTTGGATGCATACCCGTTTTCAACTTAAAATAGATGTCATTTGCATCCTAGGATGATAACATTAAGAATTTTATTGAGATAATCCTAAAATTCTCCATGTCAGTACACTTAGAGGTTTTTTGGTTGGTTGGTTGGTTGGTTGGTTTTAGCTTTGTTCTGTTTTGTTTTGTTTTCTGCTCTGGTTAAATGAGTTATATTAATGATTTTGCAACTGCATTTCTCTCCAAAATTTGTGTGCACATACCAACTGCAGCCTAATGCCTTCAGGAAATAAAAAAAATACTGAAGTGCTTCTACTCAGAAATGTAATCCATGTCGTTATTAACATCAGTTTCCAATTAATACG
>MU012858.1:116122-134899 GCA_011074415.1 Stictonetta naevosa | reverse complement strand
TTCTCTCATCCTGAGATCCTTGCCTTTGAGCCTACGTGCTTGGGAGCTGCAATGCTGTTGAGATGCAACTCAGAGATGTTTTCCTTGATGTGGTCTTGCAGAAAACCCCACTGCTGCCAGATGTTGGGCTACCCTTACTGCTCATGAACAGATGCTCTCAAAGCAGACTTATCAGTCCAGCAAACATGGGGTCCTTCCAAGTGGCCAAGGACCTTGTTCCATGTGGGAAAGCCTGCACATACATGAGTCCAAGATTTAGTGACACTTTTCACAGAAATGAGTATGCTCAGATGATGTTTGTGGGGTTGAAGCCTCCAGGAGGACAGAGTTGTTTGCTCTGTGCTTATAGCAGTGACACCTGGCAACAGTGAGCTGCCCCACATTTGGACTGGGATATTTCATTTTCCCAGCTCAAGGTAATCCCTGAAGAAGCCAGGAGAGAGTTATCAACATAGGGACCTGAAAAGGATCTCTTATGCTCATCCTGAAGGATATTAGTATGTATTAAGTTCACTCCCTGAGGTTGCCTGGGCTGTTGGTCAATATGATAATGTGCCCTAAAAGCAGTTACGCAATCATTGGTTATTCTGTTTAGTAAATATTTTTATTCATGTGGGTATTTTTTGCATCAGTCTAACAGCAATCTATCATATGTGAAGGTCTTGTGGCAGCTGTTGTTAAAATCAATATGTGTTAGGATGCCAGAAAAGTGAATTCATTTTTCTTGTCTTTGACATTCTAACTAAAGATCATAATAAGAGATAATGATAATGACGCAGGGTAATGATTAGAGACACTCTGTTAAAGGAAAGAAAGAAATCAAGCAAGCAGGAAGAGCAAGGGTGGCAAAACAACGTAAAAGGATCCTACTTTTCCCCTCGGGGAAATATGGAGTTAATTGCTAGGGAGGCATATATAGAACAATTAACGTGCCCCTCCTTCACCTTTGTCCTATCATTCCCAGACAGACCCCAGCATTGCAGTCGTGCATCTTACCTCCCCTGCAAAAACCAGTTCCAAACCCAGGGCCCGGACCTTCAAACCAGCGTGAGCAAATGGCTTTACAAACACAGCAGACCACCTTTTTACCAGGAGAGGAGACCCCATCCCTGCTTTGTAGCTCTTGATGTGGAACATGATGTGGAACATGGAACATCACAGCATGGGTTTTGTGGGACGACATCTCCATGGCATAAGTGGCTGTGGCTTACTGTACAATGTATTTGCATGGCAAAAAAAAATCAGGATGTCTTCCTTATTTTCAGTGATGTACAGAGGTGTGCCTGCATGTGTGTTTGCATGTGTGTGTCATATATTGGCACCTATGTTCATACACAGACATACCGTGTGCATATAAACATCTGAGCAAGTACACAAAGCTAGAAACCTGCTAGTGCTGAAATAGCACCTACATGATGAATAGATAGATAGATAGGAAAGGATTTGGGCAAACTTAGAATATTTGCTTATTAAAGTGTAGAAGGCTTTCAGTTTTCACTTGAGCAAAGTTACCTGTGCAGTGGCACAGGGCTCAGACAACCTGTAATAAAATGCAGTGCAACATAACATAACTTAACATACATACAAGCATGTGTAACATATAGAACATATGCATATAAGCTCCCCTCTCAAAACCATCCCCTTGGACATACTAGTCATTATATGCATGCATCTGTACATACACATAAATACATGTGTGCACTTATATGTGTATATAAGGAACTCTATGTGAAGACTTTTACCTGCACAGGTAGCAGATTAAATACTTCTTAAGTACAAACTGGCAAAAAATCATCATGCACATCATCTTTCTGACCAGAGATATAAGGTGTGTGTGTATCTGAATGTCTCTGAAATACACTAATACACTGAAATACACTTCAGAATGATGTAAAATCTGAATAATCAAAAATATATTAATTTATTAAACAGCAGGTATGGAAACAAGGCACACACATAACACAGTTGCTGAAATCCTGAAACGGAGGCTGAGGGAAGTCCCGTGCAGTGGGAAGCTGAAGATCCTATATAACATCACCAGCCTTAAACCCCCAAAATCCTTATGCGGAAAAGCAAGCTGTGTCCCTCTGAACACACTCCTCCTGCTCTGATTTCCAGGCTGCAAGCAGAGCTGTGGCAGAAGCCCTGTCCCAGGAGACAGCAGAGGGAGGCTGATGTTCAGATGGCAGAGGGGGGCTGATCCTGCCTGTGCTGGCGCCTTGGGCGGCCGCTCTTTGTGCTCATGCAGCTCAGTTCCACTAATCACACTGCCGCTCTGACATGCCTCCCAATATTTAACTTTTCTGGGACCTCTGGTAGTTTATTAGCATTTTCAGGCTACAGGTATTGGTGTTTCTGCCTTCAATTACTCGGCCGCTTCTGCTGCGTGAGAATTCCCTGCCCCAGGCTAAGCGGTGACTGCAGTGATAGGAATGATCATTTGTGGGTGATGTTTCAGCAACGTGCACAGGGAAGTGGAAGACGATCTGTGACAAACAAAATGGATAGTATCAAAAATCAATTCCACTCCCGCTGCAGGAATGAGCGAACGACAGAGGAAAGGCAATTCAACGGCCTCTTAGAGGGGGGGGACTCAAAGAGAGAAGAACATTAAAAGAAATATTCACCTTGCTATTGTACAAAAAGGTGTGCCACTTCAAAATTTCTGATTTTTGATCTGGGTCCAGGTGTGTCTGAGCATTTCCAGCATCAGCTTTGGTGCTGGAAAATCCAGGCAGTGCTGGGTCTTGAGCCCAAATGTGCTTAAAGACCCCAGTGGGAGCTGGACTCTCATGTGCGACACGTATGCACGTGTGTTTGCACACCTGCACATGTGTACATGTGTTTCTTTGCTCTTAGCACTGTGGTGCCTTGGATATCACGGGGTCTGAGGGCTATTTAAACTCTTAGGTCTCCATATGATGAGAAGAAGATTTGATCTAAAGCCATGGCCAAAGCGGTACGCCAATACCTCCTACACTTATTGTGGGACATCTGTGTTTTTCTTTGGCTGAGGTATCTGCTTTGGCTATAAAAGCACTAGATTTGTGCAGACCTGTGCCTGTAATAAGAGTGGGAGTTGAAATTACTCTGGCTTTTGGAGGCCTGAGCATTGCCATGAATTTTGCCAAAGCACCTTCTGTCATAATCTGAAACAGTTCCTTTATGTAGGAACAGGGGAAAGAAACAAATGGAACAAAAGAGAGAAAATGGACACAGAGGGTGGCTTCCTCTTTACCCTCACGTGCTCCCTCCATCTCAGTCTGAAACCATGGAAGTTAATCAACGTTAGAGCCTAGAAATCCCAAATTCTGTATTAAGAGAAGATTTTATCCTGAAAAAAAAAAATAGCCTTGATGGAGGGCAGGGTGTTGATTAGGGACTTTGTTATTGTTACAGAGTCAATCTGAAGGCACGTAAAATAAGACACATAATTTCCACCACCAGCAAATGGGTTGGGGGTAGAATCAGGTGTGTGAGTTCTGGCATGTGGCATCCTCCTGCTCCTGCCACAATGCTCCAGTGCAGCCCCCAACACCACCATTGTGCTGGCCGGGGTCCTCACCTCCCTGACTCCTAAAAGGAGTCTATTTCAGATATTCACAGCTCTAGTAATTAGAAATCTTCTTCTAATTTTCAGCCTAAATTTATTCATGGCTGGTTTTCATCCATTTGCACTTCAATAGCCGACTCCCTTAGGGAGGGAGGCATTGCGGTGCTGTAGACTGAGGTGAGCATTTTGATCCAGAATGGAACCGGGCTCCTGCAGCCTCTGCAAGAGTCTGTGTGATGGGGTTGAGCAATGTGCATTTGCAGTCAGTGAACAGGGCTGAAACCTTAACAGGATCAGGCCTGCAGGCAGTGAAGTTCAGAGCTGGTCATCATTTCTTAGATTAATTATTTGGTGGTTCCAAAATGACTGCTGCAAACTCAGGCTGGGGCTCGGTACCGTCTGTCCCCCCATTGCTCAATGCCACCAACATTGCTCTGGAGTTACACCCCCACTACTCCAGCATCTGCCCACACTGCTCCAGGCTCCAAATGATGCTGCAGCCCTCCAGGACCACACAGGAATGAGCAGCTTGCCCAGGCTGGGGGCATGGAGGTCTCTAACCAGTGAGGAATGAGAACCCAGCGTGCCAGCACCCAACCCTGTGCGCATTTCCCATCTGCCAAAAAAGAGCCACTCGGAATAGCCACTGCATTAGCCATGCTTAACTGGCCTCTAAATAAACTTCAGAGCTGTTTAAATAAACATATGACAATGATGAGTTTCTTGCAGTTTTCTTTTAAATAAAGGCCTGTTGCTGCTAATACCCAAATTCCACTAATGATTTGAAAACAATTAGTGCCTTTCTGGGTGATGGAAAGGGTTGGTAGCTGTTGCCTTTGCCCACTTTTGGTTTTATTTACGGCCTTCCTCTCCCTTGTCTTGACATTTGCCACACAACATTGGGAAAGGCTGAGGAGAGAGGAAGCAATACCTGATCATGTAAACAATTAGACCTTTATCCATCCTGCCCAGAGAGGTCCTTTATCTGATGACAACCTCTGCGGAACGGAAGAGGAGTAGGTATCTCCCTCTGGGACCATCCTAACTATTCAATCAATTCTCCTCAATTACTAACAAATCTAAATGTGATTTATCTGCCCAGGAATCATTCCAATATCAAGCGAGAATCTATCAATAAAACCCCCAAAGGCAATCTTTTTTTCAGAGCTGTCAATAGAACCTCTGAACCACAAAGAGAGGGAGCTGACAATTGAGATATTTTGCCTTTTTTTTTTTTCTTTTCTTTTTTTTTTTTCAGCACTTAATTAAGTCGACAAGAAGCTGTCAAGGATAATTTTCAAAGCACACGGCCTCAGCTTCTGACATTTGATAATATTACACTCCATGTTGATTGAAATTGATTTTTTCTCCCCCCCCCCCTTTTTTTTTTTGGTTGGTGGAAGGCTGCAAAAAAAAGGGGGCATTTGACAACTTTCTTGCCCATAGATCCAAGGACAACAGGCCAGTTTGTTAAGGTCAGTCATGACAAACAGTATGATGAGTTTTTAAAACCAGCTGAGTTTAACAATAGTAGGGCACAGCTATGTTATTTCAGTGTCAATAAAGCAAGCTGCTCAGCAGTTAGCAAATATCTCAGCAAGATCAGAGGCACTGGGATTAGAAGTAATAGTAAATTTATAGGGTTGGATTCTGATCTCAGTTAATACCACTGTAAATCCAGAGAGAACTTCATTGACTTCAATAGGTTTTGATCCAGAATAGTTCAGATGCGGTCATTTTCTGAATTTGTTATGGGAGATGCCAACTGTACCATTGCCTGGGATTTATTTCTATTTATTTTTCACCATGTGGGGTGCAGGTCATTTCCCTTCCCTTTCACACAGTAAAAGGTGCTACTGTAAATCTCTCTGGATGATCATCTGTTTATATGCCTAAGCCACTTTTTAAACCTATACAGGCAGTAATTGCCATTTACATGTCTTTGGAACAGGAACAAGAGCAACTCTGCAAAAGCGGAGCAGAATCTGGCCCCTGTCACTGCCCAGACAACTCAGAAAAAAAGCATGTCTGACAAAATTCTGGTTCCAGGTTTACCTTGCTGTTCAGATCTCCAAGCAGAGAGACTGTGATCGGTATTTAGTATTTGCTGGTTAGCACCCCATGCAGAGAGCAGCGCAGGCTCTCGGCAAATTTATTTGAATGATAATATTTTATTAAAGTTCTGTACTTCGGTGCTCTTGCAGCTGCAGCTGAGCAATTATAGCTTTTCAAGAACAATTTATTGGTTATTGAAATCCAAGACATTATTTCTTTTGTCTTGGCTACAGAAATAGACTTCATAGCAGGGCAATTGCATGGGAGGCCAGGAAAGCCGAAGATGCTCTCCCTGGCTTCTGGGCAGAGCAGCAGCAACCTGCTGAAGATGGTGGGAGACAGCAAGGGTGATTTATGCACTGGCACAAGGTACCATGTGCCTTGAGGAGGAGCTCCAGGAACAGGTCAGATCCTGTCCCTTTTATTTATTTTTTTTTTAATTTTTAAATTTGTTTATTTTTTTTAACTCTTGCACAAGATTAGCTGGAGTTGCACCAACATCACATTGCAGCAAACTTCAGAAGACCCAGTTCTGGAGGGACCAAGGCTTCAGCAGTGGTGATGGGGCCATCTCATCAGAAAGCAGATATAAGGTGGCACATCTGCCTTAAACAGACTTGAATTGCTCAAGATCATTGAGAAAATCTGTAGCAGAGGCCAGCAATGGGAACAAACACCCTCAGATCAGCATCTCCTTTGTCACAGGTGCACTGTTTGCAAGCGTGTGGGTTGAGAAGTGTTAAGTTGGGCTAGACTGAGCAGAGACATAATTATCCCAGGTAAGAATTAACTTGGAGGAATTGGGAGCAAGGCACCACCTGACTCGAGTGAAATGATCTAAATCCGTCTGTCCCACACTGATCCCCGTGTGGCTCTCCTGCAAGTGGTGCACCAGAATTAACCACGTGCGTGTTGCAGGAGGTACATTTCACCCCTCGGAGGAATGCTATAAATCTTGGTCTTGTGGATGCCACTTCTGCAGCACCCTGAGATGCAGAGAGAAGGGCTCAGATCCAAATCTGTCAGTGCTGTCTCTGGAAAGCTCTCACAACCATTAGCTGACTGCTTCTTGTTTCACAAAGAGCATTTTTTTTCTTTTTTGTTTCCTTTATTTTATATTTTTATTTTTTATTTTTTTATTTTTTTCTGAAAAACAGTTGTGTTGTGGCCAGCCAAAAATATCACCATGACCAAGAGTGGATGGGTGCTACCCAGGATGAGGGCAGCCTCAAATCCTTGCCTGTGTGTGCAGAAGGGAACCAGGCTCCCACCATCCCATCAGTCATGATGTTGTGGCTGCCCATCTGTGCTGTTTTAAACCAAGTGGTGGCCACTTTCCCACCTAGAAAGGCCAAATTTTGCCAGCAGTGGTGTCCTCTAACACTTGGTGATCATTTCCATTCAAACTCTCTTGTTCATCATCATTCTCAGAAATGTTGCAGGGAACAAGCAGTGAGGGATGAGAAATGGAGCACTATCTGCTGGCAGCAGCCGCCTGACAAAGTGATAAGTATGGCTAATTCCCCTGGGCATTATTTGTACACAGTGCATAGATAGGGGTGAATTATTGCTGTCCCTGATTGTCTAATGATTTTTTTCCCTCTCATATGATCTTTTTTTTCTTACCTGGTACTTTTGACATCTGAGAAATTCATATTGGCAGGTTGATCTATATTGTCTAATATAACATAGAGTGTAATCAATCACGAATCCTGACCAGCTTTTTTCAGTAACTTCAGTTACAGTGAAATCTGTGTAAGGTCTATCCCAAGGTAATGAAGACTGCATGACTAATTTCTACTAAAAAATTCCCACATAGACCAAATACTTTAAATAATAAAAATACTCACCCCTTAACTTACTACTCAGCATTTACCACTGCAAGATTGGACCAGACCTGAGACTCAGAGATGTTACATTTCTTTCTCCATACGGTGTCTGTTCAGAGAATGCCAAGCTTGGATGGATCATCATCTGCTCCACTTCAACCGTGGATAGTTTAACTGACAGTAGCCAACTGTGTGTAATAGGGAGACAGTTGACATTCAGAAGTTTGGGGTGGAATGGGGACTGTGCTGCCAGCCCAAGGATGCCACAGAAAAGCTCCTGATGGCCTGTTTTTGGAGTTGGTCTGGTGTCCCAGCCCAGGAAGTGCCAATGGCATAGGACAGATGAGACATGTTGCTGTGGTGCTGCTTTGGGAGGAAAGGAGCACAGTCTCCATGAAATCATAGAATCATAGAATATCCCATGTTGGAACGGACCCACAAGGATCATTGAGTGCAAGTCCTGGCTCCACACAGGGCTACCTAAAAACCAAACCCTATGTCTGAGAGCACTGTCCATATGGTTTTTGAACTCTGGCAGGCTTGGCACCATGATAATTTCCTCGGGGAGCCTGTTCCAGGACCTGACCTCCCTCTTGGTGAAGAGTGTCTTCAGACTCATAATTAGGAGTTGAGAAAATAATGCAAAAAGAGGGATTTTCAACAGAAACTGGGAAACTTTTGGAGAAGAAACAAGAAAGGCTTTGTCAAAGCCAGAGCAGGACTCAGCCTTGCAATCCAAATGTTTATAGAGGAGTTTTTTACATTAAACTCAGGGAAAGCTGACAGAGGAGAAAAATTACATACTTCAGGATGTCTCTTGGGATGAGACACTATGAAAATTTCTTATATTGAAATAGAGGCTGGAAGCTGACAATAATCAAGAACAAGGAAAGTAAATCCAATTAAATAAAGTCCCTCTTAAGCAGTACACTTTAAAACAGACAACTGGATCACATATGGGATAGGGCATGCTGATAAACCAACCACAAAGCCTCAGCGGGAACACCAGTGTTGTTTAATTTCAGAAAGGGAGAACCACACAAAAATGGGACAGCCTTATAAGAATGAAACCAAAAAGAGCCAAGAAGAAGGGACAAAAAGCAGGTAAGAGGTGGGGGAGTTATTTAAGCATGTAACATCAGAGACTGTCAGTAAATTTCCATCCCAGATTACAGAAGACTTCAGAAAGACCCCCTGCACATTTGGCATGAATCAGCGATAGCTCAAAGGAGAAAACTATGAGGAAGCTGAAGGTGTGGCCACCAAAGAAAAACAACAACAACAAAAAGAACAAAAAATCTGACAATTTAAGTTTAAAAACACAACAGGACATTAAATAAAAACAAACAAAAAAAGATTTTGAGGAAAAAATTGCTGAAGGTGCAACCATTGGGAATAACTCAGATGCAGGATCTTGCCAGAGTTTGTAGGACAATCATAGCTCAAGAATAGTTACATTGTCAGTGTGAAGTTTCCTCTAGCCTAGCAGTCTTTAACAGCAGCTGGTATCAGGTGGTTAGGAAAGTGGAGAAAAAGAAAATTGTTAGATGTAATGATGAAAAATATCATCAAAGCAAACATGGATAAATATCATACTATGAAGAAGACTCAACCCAGCTTTAGTAAAGGGAAGCCATGCTTATAAATCTGCTAGAGGTCTTTGAAGGTCTTGCTGAGCATATGAAAAAGGTAATCTGATAATAGATAGGTAGGTTTTCTATGAGCTCCCACACTGAAAGCTCATACAGTAGCTAGAAGGGTAGGGCCTTTAATCAATTAATAACTAGGGGGGGGAAAAAAGCTAGGAAATAGAGCACAGGAATAGCTGGCCAGCTTTGACAAGTCACCAGTGGAATCCCATATGTACCTGTTGTAAGATCCATGTTATTCAGCACATTCATAAATAACCCAGGAAGGAATGTGGATAGTAGAGATGACAAAGCTCGGTGATTGAATTATTCAGGGTAGTAAAATCGAAAGCTGACTGCTGAGATTTACAGAAGCTTTGCAACCCTGAGTGACTAGGAAATAAAACTGAAGCTGAAGTTCAGTGTTGTTAAATGCAAAATAACGCACATGCATGGACTCTGAATTGTCTGCTATCATAAGAGAATGGAATTTGGGGTTATAACAGATAATTCTGAGAAACTGTCAACTACCTGCCTGTTACAGACAGAAAAGCAAACCTCAGAGAATTACTAAGAAGGAGTGAAGAACAACACAGGAAATATTACAACACTCTATAAATTAGTGCTGCACCTGCATTATGTCAGTCTGGCCTCAAAGACCCTAAAGTAGAACATAGGAAAAAGATGGTAGGGATTGTCAAAGAGTGAGATGGCTTCCCATGAGGTCCAGAAAAGTCAAAAAAAAAAAAAAAAAAAAAAAAAAAAGAAAAGAAAGAAAATGGTTAGTGTGGAGATAGAGACATACAAAGCCAAAGGAGATATGTTCTTTCCAATGAGCGTGGTGGGCTCCACAGCTCATTGCCAACAGATATGGTGGATGCTGACAGTTGACGTGGTTTCAGAACACAATTAAGTTCATGGAACAGGAATCCATTAAGGCCACTGACTACAGAGCTTCCACTTTCACCTCACAAAGTCCCTATGCTGGAAACTGAGACAATATACTTGAGGAAAATAAATTTGTACTGTCATGTTCTTCAGGCTTTCTCCAGGCTTTAGCCAGGAGTAATTGTTGAATGAAGAATACTGAGCCATGTGGTCCTTCAGATTGATGCAGACGATCACGTTATGTTCCTTTGGCTGCAGCAAAATCCCTAAATCCTGCAGCATCTCAAAAAGGACCATTTCACACGTGGTGCTGCCCAAGAACAGAGGGTGACTGACCGTTATTCTCCTGCCATGGGGAAGAACTGAGGAACATGAGGGTCTGGTAATGTTTGTCCAGCTCCTGTGAATGGCCCAAGCAATGTCCATGTGATGAGCACAGTTGGGTCATCCATGTGCTTTTGGAAACCCGAGCACTGTTCCCTCCACTGAGAATAAAGAACACAAGCCATCCGTTCCCTGTCGTGGCGTGCACTTAAATCCCACCACCTGAAAACATTCCTGCTCTACATTAAACCGCCAGCTTTAGAGGTCCCCACTCATCAAACTCATGTCAGGCAACAAGAGGGGGAACAAGGAGGGCTTAATTGATCAGCTTCGAAAGTAGCCTTGAGAACTTGATTCAGATATTGACTTCCAACGAGCTGGTTTAACTCCAGCTTCCAGAGCCAGCGATGGCTGAACATCAAAACTATTAACCTCTGGCCTTACCAGTTGGTGAGACATCAGAGCAGCAGTAATTAGGAAGTCAATCGGAATCACATGTCTCACTTACACTGGCATGTCAATCAATAGTGCCAGTGACAGATTCATTAGGCCAGGCCTTGCAGCACAAGCCAGTAACAACCTCATAAAATACGCTTTTGAGGCAGGGCAAAGAAAAATCTGCTAGGAGGACTTGACTAGATGACAATATGTATTGATTAGGGCTCAAGCAATTTATGAAGTGCTACTTGCTCTGCAACCTTTCTGGCTCGGTGCTAAATTTTCCCAAGTAGTTGCTAAATAAAACAAAATATTACATTTTTTAAAGCCATTTTCTGACAGGGCATTTTTTATGTTAGTTACATCTAACAAATAATCTAGCAAGGCAAAACTCCAATGGTTACTTACTGGTGAATGGTACCCTTCATTTCTCTGGCCATCAGGCTTTGAAAGAAGACATCCATCTGGATGAGAAAATATGACACATGATTAGGAAACTCTCCTCATTTCTGGAGACAATTTTCACTTTAACATGACTTTTTTAGAGCATTTTAATGGCTATTGTGAGAAAAATCTCAATTTTCTTCAGACAGGATCTTCTGTGAAGCTATTTTATTCACGATTGCAGTGGTGGGCATCCTGTCAATCAGGAGTGTATTTTAGTAAACAAAGCATAACCTTTTATTGCCTATTCCCCGATGCCTGATCACCTCCCCTGTTTCCTTATTGGATGAGTACTACAGGTTCACAAGCTGCTCGACGCTCCTCTATACTATATATATATACAATTTTTCAACCCTTTAATTTCTCCTTTCTTATGTTTTGGGAACTTGTTTCTCACAGTTGGACCAGATGATCTTGGAGGTCTTTTCCAACCTTAATGTTTCTATGATTCTGTGTTACACTGATCAGAGGCTAGAGCCTGAGCTGGAAAAGGTGAGGAACATGTGGAACAAGGTAGATAGGGCTGCCATTTGCTAGGTCCTGCATTTTTGCCACCTAACCTCACCCACAAAAGTGGCCTAAGAGAAAGCCGGAGAGGGGCTGTATCGGGGAGTGTAGCCATGGAACAAGGAATAACAGCTTTGAACAAATGGAGGGGAGATTTAGATTAGATGTGATATGGGGAAGAAATTCTTCACTCGGAATACAAGCGCACATGGGAATTAGGTTTGAAGATGCACTTTGCTTCTCTCCTTTTTCATAAAGAACAAAATTACATAAAACCAGTGTTAAAAATAAACCCAGGGCACAGGATAGGAGGAGCAGGGCAGTCCCTGTGGTCGAGGGGCAGCCTTTCTCTCTGGCAAGCCAAATGGCCCCTGGAGAGACAGCTCCACAAAGGGGGCCCTCAGCCCCCGCAAGCCTCCTCCTTCCTCCACGTGAGGACATCTTCCAGACCACTCCCAACACAGCCGCCTTTGGCCACGCGTGGGCCACTCCATCACAGAGGCTTGCTGAGGTCACAGTGGCCACCACTGCCCCGCCTTTGCTGTGGACCCTATAAAAAGCCCCCCTGGCCACTGGCCCACCACTCGCTGAGCTTCTAGGCCCTCTGAGAGCCAGCATCCGTGGCAGGAGGAAGACCAAAAACAGCAAGGCGAGAGGCAGTCCTTGTTGGTGTGAGGGGACAGTGATGCCGTCCCAACAAGCACCAAGAAGGAAGGCAGATGAGGAGAAGCAGAAGCGTCGTGGGCGAAGGCAGAGCGCCGGCGGCACAACAGACACCAGTGCCCGAGGGAGCTCTGGCGCACCACCCACAGACACCCGTAAGCGGTACCATCGGCACCGCAGCGATGTGGGGAACAGGCCGGCCCCTCAAGCCCACAGCGACAGGGGGCGTGGGCCTTCTCCTGGGCGAAACAGCGGCGTGAGGCAAAGGCAGGACCATCAGCCAGAGAGCCGCAAGGAGCACACGTGTGGCCATAGCATGCAACGCAGTGGGGGACACAAGCATGGCCATAAAGCAGATGGCAACGTTGGGCCCACATATGGAAAGGAAGCGCAGAGTGGAACTGGACCTAGGCGTGGAAGTGAACGACCCTATGGTTTGGCACCCCAGCTGGAAAAGTCTCCTGATCAAAGGCATCACGTGCGGCCAGGACCCAGCAAGGATGGGCTCAAACATCACCAAGTCCAAGCCGTGCGCTGTCCTTACCCCAAACCAGCCAGCAGCTCAGGCCATGGGTCTTACAATTCACGCAGCGATGGCACGGGGCAAAGGCAGGAACGTCAGCCAGACAGCCGCACAGGGAAGAGGCGAGCCTATCGAGCAAGCCCAGACACCTATAAGCGGTACCACTGGCACCGCAGCGACGCGGAGAACAGGCCAGCCGCTCAAGCACACAGCGACAGGGGGCCTGGGCCTTCCTGTAGTTGCAGTGGCGGCGAGGGGCAAAGGCAGGAACATCAGCCAGCCAGACGTGGGGAGCACAGGAGTGCCTATCACATTGAACACAGTGCGGGACCCAGCCAGGGCCAGAAACCAGACAGCAGCATTGGACCCATGCATGAAAATCAAGCCAACAGTGGCACGGGACCAAGGCATGGAACTGGACGACCCCCTGGTGCGGCTTCCTGGCCTGAAAACCTGCTGGATGGAAGGCATCCTGTTTGGGCAGTCCCGGGCAAGGACTGGCTTAGCCTGCTGCCCAACTCCGTGGAGCCCATGGAGGTGGATCCACCAGAAGACGTGGAGGAACCGATGGAAGTGGATCCACCTCGGCCAGAACAGACCTGGGACTCCCGCAGCACGTCTTTGCTCTCTGCTCTCCAAACGCACAAAGAGCGTCGCAGGAGTGCCCGGCCAGCTCCATACTCGTTGTCGTGCAGGCTCCATCCCAAGCGTTAGCTTGGAGCCCCGAAACACCATGGACATGCTGCAGGATTACCTGCCAGACGTCCCGGCAATAAACCACTCTGTTGCCAATTCTCAGGGGTTGTGTGCGTGCTTCTTTCCCATCCCCCAGCCCTTGTGCCAGAGGTGGCATCCCTTCTGTACAGAGCTTCGAGGAACAGCACAAGAGAGGACCCAGCTTCCTTCGGGCTGCTGTGCTGGGGTGACAGCAGGAGTCCCCGAGGGCCGCCATGCACCTTTAACATTGCAAATACACTGAGGGGAGAAAATAGGAGTGTGTAATCGATTAGAGGTGGCTAATTTCTTATCCTAGGAATGAGTTTCTCTAGCTGAGTACTTGGTAAAGACAGACGTGGAGAAGGTTGAGGCACTAAACAACTTCTTTGCCTCCATCCGCATGGGTAGGTGGGTTTCCCAAGTCTTTCATTACCCTGAACCCGTAGGTGGAGGCTGGGAGAGCAAAGTCCCACCCACTGTAAGTGAAGAGCAGGTTTGAGACCACCTGATGAATCTTAACAACAGGGACAGGTCTATGGGACCTGATGACATGAATGCCAGGGTGTGGAGGGAACTGACTGATGTAGTTGCCAAGCCTCACTCCATCCTAGTTGAAAAGTCCTGTCAGTCAGGCGATATCCCTGGTGAGTGCAAAAAGGGAAACATCATGCCTCTTTTTAAAAAGGGATGAGAAAGTCAGGTCGCTTAGAAAGTAGAGGAACTCCTACTCAGACTGGGAAGGGAGAAGAAGATGAGATAGGCTGCTCCAAAGTGACTGGGCCATCAGAGGAACAGGAAGACAAAAAGGAAGGTGGTATAAGGGCATAAAGAACTACCCGTGGCCTATACCAGCATGAGCCTAACTGGGAATGGTTAAGTAGTTGGTTAAAAACGTTAACCAACTACTTAGGAATGCCATCCAGTGGTCTGTTCTAAGGCAGGAGAGTTATGAGTGGCAGGCAGTGTGGGAGGATATGGGCAGGCTTCTAGAGCAGTGGACACCTCCAGTGCTTTGGAAGCTCACCCCTGAACAGGTGCAAAATCCTAACAAAATGGCAGAATGAAAGGCTTGAAAAAGGTGGGTCATCACCCTGGCAATTCCAGAGAGACACAAATCCCTGCTACGTGCTGGGGCTTGGCCCAATGCAATTGCTCACCACCCACTGACCGATGCCCAACCTGTCCCCGAGCAGCCGGTACCCCTGCCGTCCCCCAGCCTGCCACCCCACATTACTTGTCCAGCATGATGCCAGCTGGTGTGGAATACCCCCTTGGCCAGTGGGGGACAGCTGTCCTGCTCTGTCCCCTCCCAGCTCCTGCTGCACTCTGTCTGGCAGGACAGAGCGAGAAGCTGAAAAGTCCTTGATTCAGTGTAAGCACTGCTCTGCAACCAGTCAAACAGCAGTGTGTTATCAACATTATTCTCATCCTAAATCCAAAACACAGAATCCTACCAGATACTAGGAGGAAAATTAGCTCTATCCTAGCCAAAACCAGAACACACCACAGCACACGGTACGGAATATCCCTTTGGCCAGTTGGGGTCACCTGTCCTGCTTCTGTCCCCTCCCAGGTCCTCCTGCATGCCCAGCCTCCTCGCTGGCAGGGCAGTGTGAGAAGCTGAAAGGTCCTTGACTCAGTGTAAGCATTGCTCTGCAACAATTCAAACTAATAGGAGACATTTCTTCTCAGAAAGAGCGGTCAGGCATTGGAACAGGTTGCCCAGGCAAGTGGTGGCCTCACCGTCCCTGGGGGTGTTGAGTGCTGACTGGAGTGCTGCAATGACTGGCTATAGGCTCTTCAGAAGGGACGGGCAGCAGAACGCGTGGTGGTGTGGCTCTCTATATTAGAGAGTGTTTTGATGTTGTGGAACTCGAGACTGGGAATTATAAGGTTAAGTCCCTATGGGTTAGCGGGATGGCCAACAAGGCGCACATCCTGGTGGGGGTCTGTTACAGAGTGCCAAACCAGGATGAGGAGACAGATGAGGAGGAGTTCTACAGGCAGCTGGCAGAAGTTGCAAAATCACCAGCACTTGTTCTTGTGGGGGACTTCAACTTCCCAGACATATCCTGGAAATACAATACATCTCAGAGGAAGCAGTCTAGGAGGTTTCTGAAGAGTGTGGAAGCCAGTTTCCTGATGCAGCTGTTCAGTGAGCTGTTGTGGTTTAACCCGGCTGGCAGCTAAGCACCACACAACCGTTTGGTCACCCTCCCCCTTCCCTCTCTGGGATGGGGGAGAGAAATGAGAAAAACTGAAGCCTGTGGGTTGAGATGGAGTAAGTTTATTAGGACAGAAAATAAAATAATAATAATAGTAGCAATAATAATAATAACAATAATAATAATATGTACAACACAAGTGATGCACAATGCAATTGCTCACCACCCGCTGACTGATGCCCAGCCTATCCCCGAGCAGCCGGCCACCAACCCTGGCTAGCCACCCCTATATATTGTTCAGCATGACCCCAGATGGTATGGAATACCCCTTTGGCCAGTTTGGGTCAGCTGTCCTGGGTCTGTCCCATCCCAGCTCCTGCTGCACCCCCAGCCTGCCCGCTGGCAGGACAGAGCGAGGAGCTGAAAAGTCCTTGGCTTAGTGTAAGCACTGCTCTGCAGCAATTAAAACATCAGTATGATATCAATGTTATTCTCATCCTAAATCCAAAACATAGCACCCTACCAGCTACTAGGAGGAAAATTAACTCTATCCTAACCAAAACCAGGACATGAGCCTACCAGGGGAGGTGCCCTGCTAGACCTTCTGTTCAGAAACAGAGAAGGACCGGTGGGAGATGTGGTGGTCGGGAGCTGTCTTGGGCAGAGTGACCACAAAATGGTTCTCTGTTCTTGGCAAGGTCAGGAGGGGGACCAGTAAAACTGCTGTCTTAGACTTCCACAGGGCAGACTTTGAGCTGTTCAGGGCACTGGTTGGCAGAGTCCCTTGGGAGGCAGTTCTGAAGGGCAGAGGAGTCCAGGAAGGCTGGGCGCTCTTCAAGAAGGAAATCTTAAAGACTCAGGAGCGATCTGTCCCCACGTGCCCAAAGACCAGCAGGCGCAGAAGAAGACTGGCCTGGCTGAACAGAGAGCTGTGGCTAGAGCTTAGGAATAAAAAGAGGGTTTATGACGTTTGGAAAAGGGAGTGGGCCACTCAGGCGGACTATAAGGATGTTGTAAGGCTGTGCGGGGACAAAATTAGAAAAGCCAAACCTCATCTGGAGCTCAATCTGGCAACTGCTGTTAAAGATAACAAAAATGTTTTTATAAATGCATAAACACGAAAAGGAGGACTAAGGAGAATCTCCATCCTTTACTGGATGCGGGGGGAAACTTAGTTACAAGAGATGAAGAAAAGACTGAGGTGCTTAATGCCTTCTTTGCCTCAGTCTTCAGCAGCAACAGCAGTTTTTCTCTGGATATCCAGTACCCTGAGTTGGTGGAAGAGGGTAGGGAGCAGAATGTGGCCCTCATAGTCCAAGAGGAAATGGCTGCCGACCTGCTACAGCATTTAGATGTATGCAAGTCAATGGGGCGGATTGGATCCACACGAGGGTGCTGAGAGAACTGGTGGAAGAGCTGGCCAAGCCGCTTTCCATCATTTATCGTCAGTCCTGGCTGTTGGGGGAGGTCCCAGTTGACTGGCGGCTAGCAAACGTGACTCCCATCTACAAGAAGGGCCGGAGGGTAGACCCAGGAAATTACAGGCCTGGTAGTTTGACCTCAGTGCCAGGGGAGCTCATGGAGCAGATTATCTTGAGTGTTATCACTCGGCACTTGCAGGGCAAGCAGACGATCAGGCCCAGTCAACATGGGTTTATGAGGGCAGGTCCTGCTTGACGAACCTGGTCTCCTTCTATGACAAAGTGACGTGCTTAGCAGATGAGTGAAAGGCGGTGGATGTGGTCTACCTTGACTTCATTAAGGCTTTTGACACAAGTTCCAACAGCATTCTCCTCAAGAAACTGGCTGCTCATGGCTTGGACTGGTGTACACTTTGTTCGGTTAGAAATTGGCTGGGTAGCCGGACCCAAAGAGCCGTGGAGATTGGAGTTAAATCCAGTTGGAGGCCGGTCACTAGTGGAGTCCCCCAGGGCTCGGTACTGGGGCCAGTCCTCTTTAACATTTTTATTGATGATCTGAATGAGGGGATCAAGTCCACCCTCAGTAAGTTTGCACATGACACCAAGTTAGGTGTGTGTGTCGATCTGCTCGAGGGTAGGAAGGCTCTGCAGGAGGATCTGGATAGGCTGGACCGATGGGCTGAGGTCAACTGTGTGAAGTTCAACAAGGCCAAGTGCCGGGTCCTGTACATGGGGCACAACAACCCCAAGCAGCGCTACAGGCTGGGAGATGAGTGGTTGGAAAGCTGCCTGGCAGAGAAGGACCTAGGAGTATTAGTGGACAGTCGGCTGAATATGAGCCAGCAGTGTGCTCAGGTGGCCAAGAAGGCCAACAACATCCTGGCTTGCATAAAAAACAGTGTGGTCAGCAGGACTAGGGAAGTGATTGTCCCCCTGTACGGGGCTCTGGTGAGGCCGCACCTCAAGTACTGTGTTCAGCTTTGGGCCCCTCGCTACAAGAAGGACATGGAGGAGCTTGAGCGAGTCCAGAGAAGGGCAATGAAGCTGGTGAGGGGTCTGGAGAACAAGTCTTACGAGGAGCAGCTGAGGGAGCTGGGGCTGTTCAGCCTGGAGAAGAGGAGGCTCAGGGGCGACCTTATCACTCTGTACAGGTACATTAAGGAGGCTGTAGCGAGGTGGGGGTTGGTCTATTCTCCCATGTGCCTGGTGATAGGATGAGGGGGAATGGGCTAAAGTTGTGCCAGGGGATGTTTAGGTTGGATATTAGGAAGAAATTCGTTACCGAAAGGGTTGTTAGACATTGGAATGGGCTGCCCAGGGAAGTGGTTGAGTCACCATCCCTGGAGGTCTTTCAAAGATGTTTAGATGTAGAGGTCAGTGATACGGTTTAGTGGAGGACTTGTTAGTGTTAGGTCAGAGGTTGGACTCGGTGATCTTGGAGGTCTCTTCCAACCTAGATGATTCTGCCATTCTGTGTGATTCTGTGTTCAAGGAAAGGTTGGACCTGGTGTGTAGGGACATGGTTTAGTGGGTGACATTGGTAGCAGGGTGATGGTTGTGTGAGAAACCAAAATCATAGTTACTCTATGTAGGATCTTTTTTTTTTTTTTTTTTTTTTTTTT